>CATIWF010020548.1:0-27832 GCA_949630135.1 Balakata baccata | reverse complement strand
GAAGAATGAAGAGAGTCAATCTAATGAAGGTTTGTTGAACATTGGGTTTGGGAAAAAAAACATTTTCTACCGAATAAACTTCCTCCAGTTTGTAAATTTTCTTATATATATAAATTTACCATTTTTCTAATACTTAAAAGAGAGCTAGAAATTAATGGCTAATGAACTAGTTTAATGCAACGTTCCATTGAGACAGAGAAGGTGAACAGATAAGCGAAGGAAAGAGGAAGAGGAAGCTGTGTCTCTATCTATCAACATTCTATTTCTATCCCCACAATGTAAAGACCCTAACTTTTGTCATCTACCCATTTTTTCTAAATGACAAAACAAAATTCTTCTGGAATCAGATCCACATTGTTTTTTCTCATCTTCTTTAGTTGTTATACACTTTGCCCCATAAGTTGCCTAATCATTCCAGATGGAAAGATTGATTATAACAGATGATGGAAAGCAACCAAAGATAAAAAGCCAACAAATAGTTTTTTTGGTTGATGGGTAAAGGGAAAAGGACCTAAAGACGAAATGGGCAACAACTTCAAGTTTATTTATCACAAATATATATATACACACACCAGCTTTTACTTATCATCCCCACATATTGTGCCATTAAGACAAGACTTTTTCTCTGATGCAACTGTTATATTAATACAATTATAAAATTACTTATTACGGTAAATAAAAAATAACTTGTTTAATAGGTTGAATATTTGTTAAAATAACATGTGCATAGCATGTGTCATTCTTTAAATAACGTGTGCAAGTCATGTGATCTATTTGAAAGAAATGGAAATGCCAATATCACCGGAAGTGCCAAACTACCCATCTTGCCGGAAGTGACATTATGGCTGGAAGTGCACTTTTATGTCATATAACCGGAAGTGACATATTATATGTGTTTTTGGAATTATTAAATAGAGTTAGCTCAATGAATAAAAAAAAAAAAAATTGATGGAATAGATTGAAAGTAAAACAATAAAAAATATTTACTAGTTTAGTAGTTAATAAGTTACTTCTATCAACAGTTAAAATTAAAAATAGGATATCTAATGGCTCAAATACAACTCTTGCACGACAGAATGACTCTTAAGACAATAATTTGACAATGACTTCCAACAATATCTCTATCTCATCAAACAGCTGTTTCACTAATTTATTAACAAGATCAATCTTCATCTCTCTCATGGAAAATTCTAATTCTGTGATAAGTCAAACCATAATGAATATTCAATCTGATTTCCCCATATTTGTAAATTCAACAGTATCAACAGGGCTATATCCACAAATGGGTCTGTCTTCCTTATTGTTATTGTCATCATTATGACCAACGATGGTCTTTCTAATCTTGTGGTTGGCCTCCTTTGGCAGTTTCCCAAGCTCCATCCATGGTTTTCTTAGCAGAGTCACCAACAGCAAATGGTATGATTAATTACATGGATGACAAAGCGAATAAGTTGACAGGTTTCAAACATCACGTGACACGTATGACTTCCTGACATCGATTTGACACGTGTTTATTAGAATTTTGACACTTTTTAGAGATGCTAAGGATGGATCAGGAATGCAACTCTCTTACACCAACAGTAAATCAGTCTGGTTCAAATAGCTTTAACAACTAGCAAGTAATTCTAAAAGTAGGAAGCAACAAACTCCTGATCTCTCAGTTAGCCAGAGTGTAATAACTGTGTTTCTATTTGCTACAATACAAAAAATTGACAAACAAAATATATCAAGGGAAGATTCAAGTCTAGTAAACGAAGGAAATAACAAAAAGAGAGAAGCAAACTGATGTCCATACAATTTGTTTTAATCTTTACAAAGATTTACATCAACAATGGCAAAGAATAAAAACTTTAAGCATGGAAGCAGCAGCATCATGACTGCAGAACTCGGAAACATCTACTGCAGGCAAAAATATTCTTGTTATTGTTCATACAAGATGAAAAGACTGGTGAAGTTTTCCATAATATAAACATTAATTTGATTGATAGCACACCAGTTACTGCATCTTCTCTTTAAACACTGAGATCATATACGATGGAAATACAGCCATATGGACTACTGGTCAGTACATGTAAAGTTGAAAACATCAGGCAGTGTAATAAGTGATTTTTCTCATGCTATACAGCTCCTAAAAAAGCAGTGTACTGTAGGATATTGGATGGTTTAAACCAAAAACGCATAAATGCAGTATTGCACTCAAGGACTCGCGATCAACATTAATCACTCAAGGACGCCTTTTCTTGTTCTTCCAGAACTCGTCTTTCTTTCTTTTCTTCTTAACTTTCAACATACCCATTCGGCTATTAATTATACCAAGTATTGCACTCTTGTCCTTCCTGTTTTTTATTTTAGCTTTTACCTCCAATATTGCTCTAAGCTTTTGGTAAGACTTGACATCCGGCACTTGCCCACTTTTCACCATCCTTTTATGATAGAAGAATGCCCTCTTGAAATCACGAACCCGAATATATGCATATATCATGGTCAAGTACGTAATAGAATCAGGTTGTAAATTGAGAACTGCCATTTCTTTTAATAGCTGAGGCAATTTGGAGTGTTGTCCTCCCCTTGCATATGCATTCATCAGCATATTATATGTCATTACTGTTGGCTGAATGCCAATCCTCCGAAATTCAGATATCACATCTCTTGATTCCATGTATTGACCTTGTTTAGCAAACCCATCAACAAGAATGTTGAATGTCACTCTTGTCCCTTCAACTTTTTCACTTCTCATCAATTTCCAAATTTTCATCAGCATTTGGGTGTCACCTGCCCGCCTAAATGCATCCAGCAGAGTTGTGTAGGTTTCTATTGAGGGTTTAATTCCTTCCATTTGCATATGCTCGAACGCAATGTAAGCTTTCTCATGCCAAGCACTAACTGAATAAGCATGAATAAGAGCTGTATAAGAATGTGAAGTAGGTTTTATACCAGCTTTCTTCATTCGCAAGAACGCATCTGCAGCCATGTCACTCATTTTCTTCTGCCTCCCATATGCACTTATCAGGCAAGTATACGATTTGGCATCAGGCTCTAAGCCTTCACCCTGCAATTCTAGCAGCAACTTCTCAACTACCTCAGGTTGCATTCGTTTGCCATAAGCATCCATAAGAATGTTGAAGGTAGCAGAAGTAGGCTTAAGGCCTTTTACTTTCATCTCATTGAAGAGACCTTCAACTTCATCCATTTGGTTGGACTTATTATAAGCATCCATTAATGTATTATACACAATAACATTTGAAAAGATACCTTTCTTTGCCATTTCTGCTTGGATAATTAGGGCTTCATTCTTCAGTCCCTCATCACAAAATGATTTTATCAGAGCACCCAGAACTTCTTCACTCCATTTGACTCCTTTCCTGTTCATTTTCTCAAAAAATTCCCAAGCCTCTTTTGCAGGGCGGCCAGCTTTCCTCATGATTGTAATCATTATAGAGCATGTCACATGATCTGGAGTTATATTGTTTACTTCCATGGCCTCGTAGACCTCAAAAGCTTCATCATACCTGATATATACCAACAGATATTGATAATGAGCTCTAACAAAAATATTGTGAAATAATTTATGCCATTAGGAAAAAACAAATCGGATGCAAAATTGCGAGGGCAATAGCTAAGGTCTTGGATACAAATAAGACCAGAAAACATAAAGCTGCACAAAATAATTGAGTCCAAACTAATTCCTGGGGTCAAAACTAATCATGTATCATTAGAAGTTTAGAACTTTCCACAAGGAAAACAAAACTCTAAAAGAGATTGATCACATTTGCTACAGATGTGCATGTCAGCTTAATTTGTTATTGTCCTATACTTAAAAGATGTCGGTTAAAGAATTCACACCAATCTAATATGCAATTACAGTAAGCAATCTCAAAGTAGTAAACAAATACCGACAAGAAACAACTTAATTCAAGCCCTGCAAGAGTAATAGTGATGAAGGAACCCGTAACACTAATAAGACCAACTTTGTCCAAACACCACTTAAAAAGAGAAAAATGAAACACTGACAGACTAAATCATTATAACTATCAAAAACACCAATAAAACAACAAATTGGACAACCATTATAAAGAGACAAACTGATAGCAAAATGTGAAGAATGTTATACCTCATGCAATGAAGAAGACCAGAAATGGAAGCATTGTAAACATGAACACCTCTGAACTCCTTATTCTGAGGCAAGTTCCTGAACAAAACCATCAAACTATCGCCCATCCCTGCCTTTCCCAATATTGGAAACAGAACAGTACAAGCACGAGGAGTGATGAGAGTTGGTTCCTGCAATCGCATCCACTCAAAGAAATATAAGCAACAAGTCATCATACGCTCCTCTCCCATGATCCTCAAAACCTCCACACACTCTTCTGCACTAATCTTCCCTTCGTAAGCACCCAATTTCTCTCCCAATGTAGTATTTTTGGGTAAGTCCCTTGCAAGTTGCAATAAATTTCCCACAATTCCCTCGGGTAATGGAGTCAAATTCGTGGTTGCAGAATCCATTTCTTGATTTCCCTCTCTGCTGACAACATCTACAATATCAGGTTCAGTATCGGATTCGAATTGAGGGGCAAGACGCCATAGAGAGCGACGGTTTGGCTGGAGAGAGAATTTGCCTTGGAGTGGAGGGTCTTTGGTTGAAGTCTGGGACTTGAAGAATTTGACAATTGGGTCTGAAATGTCATCCTCCTTTTCCACTTCCTCTTCGCCTTGTGGCGCTTTGAGTCGTTCTGATTCTTCTTCTTCTAGGAAAGGAAGGAAAATCGAGGGTGAAGGGTGAGAAAGAGGAGTGGATTGAGAAGCAAACAAAGCAAATGATGGCCTGAGGAGTATAGAGCATAAAAAGAGCTGGGGTTTTGAATACTTCGGATTTGTGCAGGAAAAGTTCGAAACTGATAGAAATGGAGGGCAAGCTCGGTTGGTTAGTGTAGCCATAGGTTTTTGGGATTTGCAGAGAAAAGGAAAGGGAACAAATGAGAAAACAAATAAAAATCAAGGTCACAAGTGAAACTACGCCGTTTTGAGGACAGTAAACAGGAAACACGGCGAACTGAAAGTTATCCTTTTTCTATTTTTCTTTTCTTTTGCCGTAACAGGGGAAGAAAGAGTTTTCCCAAGTATGAATGAATCTCAAACTACATTCACTCGTGAACAGCCATTGAAACCCCACTTCTCTTTTTATGTTGTAGTCTCAATGTTCTATCAATTGATGCGAATTATATGACAAATCTCAGACAAAACAGGAAAAAGAAAAGGTATATCTAATAATTCTGTATGTTTCAAGATGAGCATTTTCAGATTTTCTTTGATCCCATCAATTCCTTCTGTGGACATGGAAAAATCCAATGCTTGTTCAATGCATAAATCATAATCAGATAATGCAATATTTCTTCCTGAAATTGTTGTTTTTTCTTTTTCTTCTATTCTTTTGACAGAAGTAACACCGAGTTCATGTAATTAGGACTTCAACTAGAGCTGGTAATTCGTGTCGTATTTAATTGTATTGTATCTTATTTTGCATCATGTCTAATCGTATTATGTCTTATTTCATGTCGTATCACGTATATCCATTATACTATATAAAATTATTTGACATGATCAATTAAACGAATCTATATATATATATATATATATATATATATATATATATATATACACACGACAAGAGACAATTATACATGAATATTAAAGAATTATACAAATAATGATATACAATACTTATTTATATATAAAATATACTAATACAATTAATTTTAACATAATTTATTATATATAAATATATTATAAATATTTAAAATATTATAATTGTATTTAATCGTGTCTTAACAAGTTAACCAGGTAAAATCCATTTATGATACAGTTTTTTTTATGTTTTAATTGTGTTGACATGATTATGATCCATATCCGTTAAGCTCAAATCCATATCCGTCTAAATCCATATAGTTTCGTATCATTTTATTGTGTCATATCCCAAATTGCCAGCTCTAACTTCAACAGCATAAAACCTGCTAAATAGAGGAATCCTCTAATACGGGAGAGACTGACTGTAAAATTACTAACTATAACAGCATTTGCAGCATTGTTTCCCAGAAAGGTAGCAGAAAAATTATATACAAATTAAGACCGCCTTCTCATAAATTACAGCAGCAAGTTAACAAATGTTTTTCTAGACAATCAATATTTCAGTTACAATATATCATATGCATCCAGCAGAATGAAAAAAAAAAAAAAACCAGATATATATAGATAACTTTATAGAAGTAACTATACAAAAATCAAATCACATTTCTGATACTTATTTCTAATACACTAATTGCCAAAAGAGCCTAATTATACACAGCTCCTTTGTCAGTATACAGCACTGAGGATTTTTCCTTTTCATTATCTGGAGGGAAAATGCAAAAGAAGAAAAACAGACTCAATAGGTCAACAAGACTTGCTCTACTCTTGTGGAAACTTGCAAATAATTTATGCTTTTACAGGTATACCTATCCATAATAACCATGAAATTTAGTGCAGTAATAAAGTTCACTGCAAATTACCATGAATCCCAATACCATCAAGCCATGAAACAACATCGTCGATAAGAGGTCTCCGCCTAGGATCACGGTCTAAGCACCTACAGGCAATTTCAAGCATTTCTAACAGCTGCTTCTCGACACCTTTATCCCAAATTGATGAGTCTATTATTTCTGCCACCCTTTTTTCATTCTTCATCTGAAACACCCAAGAGACCAAATCCCTACAGTTTTTACCTTTGCAAACTTCCACAGGCCTTTTGCTAGTGAGAAGCTCAAGAAGAACAACACCAAAACTGTAAACATCACCCCTGCAGGTTGCTGTTAATGTTTGACTATATTCAGGTGGAATATAGCCTAAAGTGCCAACCAAATCTGTTGTAACATGAGTATCATAGGGCCGAAGTAGCCTCGAAAGCCCAAAATCGGCCAAATGAACTTCAAATTTTTCATCTAAAAGTATGTTGCTGGATTTCACATCACGGTGAACTATATGTGGCTCACAAACTTTGTGCAGATAAGCTAATCCAGATGCTGCACCTTGGGCTATCTTGAGTCTCACCTCCCATTTAAGAAATGATGCTCCATCAACACACTCGTGTAGCCAGTAATCCAAGCTTCCATTCTCCATGTACGAATAAATCAATAACCTGTCATTACCATGACGACAATAACCTTGTAGAGAAACAAGGTTTTTGTGTTGAGCCCTTGAAAGTGCTTCTACTTCTGCACGAAATTCACGTTCCATCTGGCCACAGTCTCCTGAAAGCCTCTTGACTGCAGCTTTGGTTCCATTAGGAAGGCTGGCTTTGTAAACCAGGCCAAATCCACCACAGCCAATGATATTTGCTTGGTTGAAATTATTTGTGGATTTCAACAAGTCTGCAACTGTGAGTTCCTTGCAATCCGAATTCTGAAAAAGAAACAACTTGGAAGACCCAAGGGCCTCAGATAGCCTGTGTGGCTGGCTGATTTCTTCATCCAAATCATCAAATGGATCGCCCACATCATCCCTCCTTGACATCTTAAGTAAAACAAGTGCAAGGATCAATGCAAGCCCAACTCCTATAGTAATTGTTATCCCCATGATATTCGCTTGACCAAATCTGCTGTTTGAACCAGGTGGCACACCAGGTTTCAACATATTGGAAATGACATTACAAGGAGAAACTATTCCTCCACATAGTCCTGGGTTACCCTCAAAGCTTGAACTGGGAAAGCTAGAAAACTGCCCTCCAGTTGGAATTCGCCCTTTCAAGTGATTATTAGCCACACTAAATTTCGATAAGAACGTCAGCTTCTCAAATGATGGGGGAATAGACCCATACAGCTCATTGAATGATAAATCCAAATTTTCCAAGTTCTCCATTTCTGAAATAGTGCTAGGAATGGTCCCGGTTATTTCATTCTTACTCAAATCCAAGACATGGAGCTGTTTCAGTTGCCCAATTTCAAGCAAAATTGTCCCCTTTATTCTGTTGTTGCTCAATAATATTGAAGGAGGGAAACTTGAGGGCTGGTTGTATTGCAAACCACTAGCACTCTGGTTTCTCTTTACATACAGTGGAATACCATCAGATGCAATGAGATTCAGCGAACTGCAGTTTGTAGAAACGAGGCTCTTCAGCTCCGTCAAACTTTTTGGAAGCTCTCCAGTGAGAGAATTGTTAGAAAAATCCAAATAGAACAAATTCTCCAACTGACCAATCCAAAGAGGTATACTGCCATCCAAATGATTCCATGACAAATCAAGAACTTCTAACTTCCTGCAGCTTAATAACCAAGTTGGGATTTGGCCTTTTAGTGCACAATTTCCCAGCGCTAAGACTTTTAAATTCTGAAAAGCACTCACATTGCTTGGAATTTCCTCTCCAATGAAATTCTTTGAGAGGATAAGGGTGGAGAGATTTTTGCAAAGCTGCAGCACAGATAATGCCCCAGATAGGTCCGCGAAACTATTGTTTGACAAAGTGAGCACTTTAAGGGATGTAAGCTTCACAAAACTCTCAGGGATATTGCCACCCAACTCATTCTTAGCCAGGCTCAAAATTTTCAATTTAAAGCAATCAGATAGGGAACTTGGAAGATACCCAGATAAATGATTAGTGGCAAGATCAAGAGTACATAGGCTAGACATTCCAGTAAAATTAAGATTAATTGGGCCATTTAGAGAATTGTTTCTAAGGTCAAGTACACAAAGCTTTGAGCATGATGCCAGTGACGAAGGCAATGGCCCCGAAAACATATTTGAATGTGCAACAAATTGTTCTAGCTTTGTAAGGTTAGTAAAAACATTGGGAACATAGCCGGAAAATCGGTTTCCATAAAGAACCAGCGTTCTAAGGCTAGAAAGCTTACTCAGTTCCTTGTTTAACTGGCCAAAGATTTTGTTGCTGGAGATTGAGAAATGCTGCAGGGCTGACATTGAGTACAAAGAATCCGGTAGAGAACCTGAAAGTGAATTGGAATCCAAATGCAGTTGCTGGAGATATCTGCTGCAATTGTCTAAGCCTTCAAGACTTCCCACAAGATGATTCATTGATAAATCGAGAATTCGAATAGCACCAGAGGAGCTGCAAATTTGAGTAGGGATTGGACCGGTGAAGGAATTATTGCTTATGTTGAATACAACAAGATTTGGAAATCTCCCAAGTTCCAGCATATTATCTTTGAACAGATTGCTAGAAATATTGAGTTTTTGAATAGAAAACAAACTAGAAAGCACCCTTGAAACCTGCCCAGATAACATGTTATGGCTCAAATCAAGAACCTCTAGTTGCTTCAAGTTTGATAGCTCCATTGGCAGTGCAGCTTGGAGACGATTGCAAGAAAGATTAAGCGATATAAGCTGATTCAAACGACCCAAAGACCCTGAAATTACCCCCTCAAGACCCTTTCTTGACAGAATTAACATGGTCACTCTACTACCATTGCCACCATTTCCGCAAACAACACCATCCCATTTACAGCAATTATCGTTGTTTGACCAGGCTGTGATAATGGACCCATTTGTGAGGTTTCCAGCAAATTCCTTTAGTGCCAAAAGATCTCCGGGATCACAAGATTGGGATGTGGTTCTGAGACAGAGAAAAGAACAGAGAAAAGAAGCAAAGAATACCCATCTGAGGAAAGTCATTGAAACAATGCCCAGTACCATTATCACTGGAACCAAAGCTTTGCCTGAAATTCAAATTGATAGATAAAAAGTTAACCAATTGAAGTTGGTATGCTTTTTGGGTTGGCAATGCTTTTCAAAAGGAAACCCAAATAAAGAAACTTGCACACCAACAACCCAAAAGCAACTCCAGAAAGAAATGCAACTTGCAAGCTGCAAATTGCAAATGAACAACAAAAAGAAGCAAAAATTAATAGAGGCCACAAGTCCCCACCTTAAATAAAATCCCAAGAACACTAACCCAGCAACCAATTTTGATTTTATAAGTGGTACTCATAACAGAAAAGGAATAAAATGCCCAAAGAAGGAAACTTCAAATACAAAACACCTTCAGGAATCAGGGAAACAAGGACCAAGGAGGAACTTGAAAAAGAAGTGACAAGCTTGATCTTTTTTTTTTGGTGAAGACAAGCTTGATCTTTTAAATACAAATAAAATGTACAAATAAGTGAAACCAGTGAAGTAATCTGAGATCTCTAGACCCCACCTGAAACCAACCCTTGACTAAAATCACCAAACCTCTAAAACCCTATAATGTGCAGCCACTGTTCCCTTTCCTTGCAGCGAGTGAGAGTCAGAAAGTCATCCAAAGTGTAGAAACTTCAAACACACATCCCAAAGCACCAATAAACCAACGAAACAGCAGCCTCAACAAATTAGTAATTACTTTTTAACTAAAATCAGATCCCAAGAAAAAAAAATCCCCAATAAATATAGCTTATCAGCAAGAAATGAAAAGGAGGAAACTCTACCGGTTTAAACCCGTTTGTATGAACTCTAAACCCAAAAGCTCCAATCAGCATTAAAAATATCACTTGTAAACCAAGTATCAGCTCCCTGTGAACCGAACACCTATTGTAGCATTAAAAATATCACTTGTAAACCAAGTATCAGCTCCCTGTGAACCGAACACCTATTGTGGGTCATTTGACACAAATGGGTTCAACCCCAATTCCAAAACTAAGACGTCCCACTCCTTAACTAAATCTTTAAAATAAAAAATAAATAGAGATGGAAGAAATAGATGGAGAATCCAGGCGAAGAAAAAAAAAATAAAAGGAGAGAGAATAGGGAGAAGAAAGGTATCTGTGGAAAAGGAAAGTTCTCTCCTTGATAGAGAATATATTGTTTATCGGAGAAAGAAACCAAAAACTGATGAGGCAGGTGAGTAAGTGATTTGAAATATAACGCACAAGAGCTGACTTTTTTGGACATTTATAATCAGCTGCTTTTGTTTTTCTTTTGTTCGTGGTTTTATTTTCAGATGATTCCGCTGGTCTCACTTTAATTGTCAAATTACAAATTATTTGACACGTATAAATAAAATTTTTTTTGAAATAATGTATAAATAAATTTTAAAAAAATTAGCATTCTATTCTAAAAGTATTTTGAAATTTGAATGTATGAAAATTGTTTGAAATAATAATTAAGAATATTGGAATTTGAATCGTATTGACTGCTCGGTAATTACGGTTGTTAATGACGAATAATGATTCTAAATTTTTATAAAATATTATTAAACTATATATAAAATTTTAAAAAGTTAATTTAAAATAGAGTAAAATATTATATTTTATTTACACTTTAATATTTAAAATTTATTTAATATCAAAATAAATAGACATTAAGCCATTTCCAATCAGTAATATTTTAGCGTGTTTTTTGCATTAAAATTGTATAAATACAACTCCAATTTTTTTTATAAAAAAAAATTATTTTCTCTCTTCTTTCTCCACTTTCATACAATAGCCACCGACGACTTCTCTTCACCTCCACCCAACAGCGATAGATGGTTGCTTTTCTTCCTCTACCCCCACCCAATAGCCATCGCCGTTGCTGTTTGACAATTTTTCTGCCTCTTTTCTTCGGCTTTCTTTGTTTCTTCCTTTCTCAATTCCTTCCTTCCAATTTTTTCTCCCTTTCTTCTCTTCTCTCTCCATCCCTTATTTTCTTTCTCCCTCTTTTCTCCTCTATTTTTCTTTGTCTTCTACACTAATTTCTTTTTTTTTTTTTAAAGAACAGTATCACACTAAATACGATATTTTATTGTTGGGGACTCTATTTTTTATGTTAAATTTAGCGTAAATTGAAACTATATTATTTTTATCTTTTCTATATTTTATACCAAAATAATACTTAGGTGATATCCTTGTCTCAAAATAACAGATAATACACAGTTAATTTTTTAAATATTTATTTTTAATTATAATTTATTAGTAATTTAGTACTCATAAGCTATCAGTATTTTGTTTATGGTCACTTCATATGCTTCTCTCTCTTTAGAATTTGGATAGAAATATTTTGATTTTTGGTGATTTCTATCAAAGTTTGGTAACGACCAACGAGGTCATTGAGATTGAAGTCCCACTCTCATCAGTCCACGTCTCAAATGAGCGCTTGTAATTCATCACCTTGGTTTTTTATATTTTTAAAATTAGGATAGATTACTCTATCTATTTTATAATAACTACCATTTTTTAAAAAATTTAAAATTTATTTATATATTATTTTTATATTATCAATAAAAATTAAATATTTTTTTTACAAATTTACTTTTATATTTATTAATTCAAAGTTATTAATAATATTGAATTTAAAATTTTTAGTTTCTCAAAATTAAAAGTAATTTATTTTTTTAAATTTAAAATTAATTAATTATTTTTTAATTCTAAGAAAATAAAAAAATTAAGTCTAATAAGAAATAGATAAAGTAATTACTTTACTAATATTTATATTTTTTAATCAAATCTCAATAGTACATTACTAATTAATTTTTCCCCGTCAAATAATTTTTATAAAATATTTCAATAAAGATCACAACTTTAATCTGTAAATTAAATCGAGAGGTGAAATTGAAACGGATGAGAGTAAATACCGGTTATATAAATTATATATATATATATATATTTGATTTATAAAAAGCAATAATTTCCTTTTTATTGGTCTAATAATAATGGGGTTGTGACGCGCTGTAATTGCGCTTACGGAAAAGATAAAGAAATGGAAAAGAGTCAAAAGTGAGAGATTAAATAATGACAAGAGGATTCACCGATTGTAGCCGGTAGTGGGAGCCGCGGTGAGCGGACGTCACGGGCTGCTGAGAAAACCCATGAACAAAAAGTCAGGAAAAGATATTGCTGTGCAACTGGCTTGTCGGGTCAACTACTCATGCCTGTTCTCATGTGAATCCACTTCCTCACCTAATCCACTTTACTTTCCCAGTTCGCTCTCATTTTCTCCACTAGAGTGTTTTTTTTTTTTTTATCTAAATAATTAAACAATTTCCTTTCACATTTTTTAAATTTTTTAAGAAAAATGTTGCTCTCTGTTCTTTTGTTTTGAAAAGAAATACATATATTATGAACATAAGGATGACAATTTGCTTCCGACTTGTGGTGCTCTGATCATATTCGATAGAATAAATTTTTTCATCTAATATATATTCTGTCCCAATTTTAAAATATTTTGTATTGGAGATGAAGCGAGGACGGTATATATACGATCCTCGCTTTGGTAATTTTATTTATATTATATATTTATATTTTAATATAATTAATAAATTTTAAAATAATAAAATAAAAATATAGCATTTATTTAAAGTAAAAAATATTTTTTATTTAAAAATTATATAATTAACTATTTAATTAAAATAAAAAATAATTTTAAATATTGAAAAAATAAAAAAATATTATAAAAATTGGGGATTGGATTGGATAGGGATTCCCGTCCTTATCGGATACGGGGATGGGAACAAATAAATTTTCCCATTGGAAATGGGACGAAAGTTTAGGAGACGGGCAGGAAAATTCACCATAAACCCATCTTTGTCACTTCTAAATCTACATAATATATGCATTAAAATATTTACATAAGATATTTTTTTTAAATATCGTAAATTTAATTAGAAATTTCGAATTTGAAGTATGCAGATATTTTCTTAATCAAACTAATTCTAATACTCAATTATAAAATAAAAAATAATTGTATTTTATTAGTCTATTTATTTATATTGTTTATTTGTATTTATATTTTAATATAAGTGAGACAAAATAGTGTAAAAAAAAGAATTATATAGCATAATTGATTTTTAAAATTGAGCTTACTTAATTGGCTTAGATGCAATTAAATATCGACAAAATTATGCGAAAAACCACTTTTAAAAAAGTTTTTTTCAAATTTAATGGTGATTTTTTTGTATTTTCATTCTTAACTTTATTAATTTTAATTTTATCGATTTTTACAATTTTCATTTCAAATATAAGTTTTTACGATGTAATTACCGTATTTTTTGATTTAATTGAAAAAGAAAATAATCATTTTTTATATTTTAAACATTGATTAATAATTTTATTAACTTGAATGACCATCATTTATCTTTATAAATAATTTATTTATTTTTAATCATATTTTAATTAACTTAATTAACAAAAAAATATAAACTTATATTTAATTAACTTAATTATCAAAGTAAACATTTGACAAATCTTCATTACAAAAAATAATTAAATTTGTATTTAATTAACTTAATTAAAATTATTTACCTTGATAAACCTTAGATAGATTTTTGATAATTTTTAGTTAAGAGATTAAGTGGATCTAGGGTAAAATTTGGGTAAACATTTGAGTAAATTTTAGGTAATTTCAATTTTCATTAATTTTGCAGTAAACCTTAGCATAAATTTCAGATAAACCTTTTGTAATTTCAAATTTTATTGATTTTGTAGTAAATTTCGAGTAAATCTTGAATAATTCTTAAATAAACATTGGCAAATGTTGAATAAATCTTGTGTAATTTCAATTTTTATTAATTTTCTTATAAATATTTGGTATAACCTGAGTAAACTTTAAGTAAATTTTTTATAAATATTTTAGAAACTCAATTTTTATTAATTTTGGGTAAATTTTCGGTAAACTTTGGATTAATTTTGGTAAATTTTGAGTAAATCTCGTGTAACTTTAATTTTCATTAATTTTATAGTAAATATTGGATAAATTTTGGAATATATCTTAAGTAAATTTTAAATAAATTTTTGATAAAATTTTTATAATTTTAATTTTAATTTTTTTTATAAATATTCACCCTTTTTTTCCATTTTTATAAAATTCTCTTAAATATCTTCACCTTTTTAAGTTACATAGGAATTTTGTAACTTAGGGCACGTACAAATGAATGTCCTCAAATCCGTCTAATTAAGATTTTATTTTATATAATAAAAAAAATCCATCTCTATTAGCATCTTATTTCTTTACTTATGTGGCAAATTAAGGATATATTTAATTCTACATTTATAATTTCAAGTGTCGAAAATTGAGGATACCAACTGTGTTTTTAGTACAAATTTAGGGGTATATTTATATATTGTATCATCAAACTATAAGTACTGTACTTATTTAAAATTTTTTGTACTCACTCATTATTTTTTATTTTGATCAAGTCAATTCAACTTAATTTAAATAAAAATGAGTATAATTAAAGGTGAAATTATTAGAATTATGAGGGTCTATATTTGAATTTTATAAATATAAATTAATTATTGCCTCAAATGATTTAAATTGAAATAAACTTCCAATTTTGAACTTCAAGTATAGAATTGAACCTTAAATTTTTCTTACAAAGTCCACAATTATATAAAACTATATTATAATTATATGAGATTAGATATTTTGGTTTAATAATTAGAGATTCATTATTATTTTGAAACTTGCTTAAACCAATATGAAATTGTTTTTATTATAAGTTTTTATTTTATCTTTTAAATTTTTCATATATGATTTTAAGTGTCGAGTGATCCAATAATATATAATAAATTATGTGACTTTCTTAATGAATATGTTTAAAGCGAATGATAAGACCACACAAAAAAAAAAAAAAAAAAATCTCAAATGCATAAAATGCAATAAGAGTAAAACACCATCCATCATTAAAGATCTGGCCCATTTTCCAAAAGTCTTCCCAAGATTAAGTCAAATATTGAATTAAGAGAATTGGTAAAAAGTAATAATCTTTTTTGTGATTACTTTTTTCACAATCATTATTCATTATATAAACTTCTCAACTAAGCTTCGCAAAATCCAAGAACTTTCATACTATTATTATTCATGAATTGTGCACGATTTCAGCTGCAATCATAATTCTTAACCATTTCTTTTCTATTTCTATTTTGCTTTGCTTTGTTTTTTCATCCATGCTTAAGATTTTCTAATAATTTCTATGCTAATGCTAATGTTAGGATATCAACACCAATAAATAAAAAAGGAGAAATGTTAATTTAATATTAAAAAATAATAGAAATGAAAAACCAATTTAATATATGTGTAGCACATAGTTTCCTTAAAATAAATTTACTTCCTATAATGATATTTAGGATAACCAGCATTTGTCTCCCAGGATACAACAGATTTTAAGTAGTTGTTGAACACACAATAACTACTTACAACAAACTTTTAACTTGTTACCTCCTCTATCACTTGAAAAGAAGAAGGAGAAGAAAGAAAAAACTCTTCAAGAAGAAGCAAAGTAAACTCTTCAAAAAACTCATCAAAATTCAAGTCAAAACTATATATTTATACTAGATAGAGGAAACATGAGAATAATTGTGATTAATTTTATTTAAAGGCTGCCAATAATGCCTTTGTAACTCTCAAATAATGGTGAAATTAATTTTTGAAACATCAGAAATTGACATTCTAAAAGATATGAAGTTCAAAAGTCTAGAGAGAGCCTTCCATTCTACTTTTTTTACCCATATAAAAATGTATTTTAATATATAAACACAAATCCAACTTCAATTCTTAGTGATATGAGACAAACTCCCTCACACTTTTCACCTTTAAATCTCTTTATTAAGGAGTTTATTTTGAACTTCAATTTCTATTCACGCATTTTCCATTTTGAGCATATGAATATATTAATTCATAATCCTCATGTCAAGGGACATATATCCGAATTTTTCTTCCAAAACAGAGTTGCGGGACACACACGAATAATCCTCTCAAAATGGCTCGTAATCACAATTTTTTCCGACAGCTAATGCTAAAAAAAAAATACTATTAATCTCTTTATTATATATATATATATATATTTTTTTTTTTCTTTTTTTTTTAATTCGATAGATATATTATATAGATTTTCTTATTTTTTGTTTAATACCTATGTTTTGTAAAATTTTATGTTTTAATGACACATAATTTATTTTCAAGTGGGTCTCACATGAAAAATAGTTTCATGCAATTAAAATATAAAAAATTACCAAGTTTTATTAAAATAATGCAGAAAATATCTATAAAAAAAAGTGAATAAGTTGGCAATATATTAATTCAGATACCAAATTAAAAAAAAACATAAAATAATAAAATAAATAGACAGCAGTTCTCTTCAGGCATTCCTATTATCCATAAGAACCATGACAAAAGGCATTGCAATCTTCGGCGCAAACTGAAGGAGTAGCTAGGCGTGAAAAACTCAAGCACTGATGGTAGCATGAGTCATAGCATTTTTGAATTTGGAACTTAGGTTGATCATCCCACCACTTCCATTTCCAGGCTTCTCCAACCTCTATGCTTCCCATCATTATTAGCGTTCCTATTATCATCATCGCCATTGTCCTTCTCTTCTTCCTAATAATACTTTCCATTCTTCTTTCTCTCAGTTAAATTTTATGTTAATGATTTGCAGATGATAGAGAGATCAGTGTTCCTTTTATGTTTGCTTAATGCATATGGTTTAATTTTAGTTTTAATTAATTAGTGGATGTAAATTAATTGCCCATTTAATTAGGATTTACTACTTACTCTTGAACTGAAATTTGTTCTTTTTTTTTTTTCCAACTAAATTTAGCTAACAAATAACATGCTAGCTAGTTTATACTGATGATTTAAAAAAGAATTAAACAAACAGAACAAACAAATTGATAAATATAACTAAGAGATTGAGATTAGATAAAGACTCGGATTGATAGATTTCAAACAATTCATGAATTTATGTAAAATTCATCGTTTGACTAGTTAAAAAATGTTAAAATCCATAGATTTTGAAAAATTTCTCATCCATAAAAATCTTTCATTTTTTAAGGATTTGATTTCCCACCTCCTATATGAGAAAGTTTAAAATTCATATATTTTGATTAACGGAGGATTGTTGTTCTTCTTTTTTATTCCAAAATTATTCTTACTAATTTAATTATATTCCAAAACTGTCCTTAACCCTAAATAAAACAATAAAAAAACTTGCATTGTTTGTTTCTTAAGATTATCGTTCTAGATACTCTCTGCAAAACTTCTCTCATCTCCTAACATATGGATTCTTCAATCAAATGGTATTCTTCCTCAATCCGTAACAACATTTTAGGGTTTCTATATATTTTTGGGTAGCATAGTTTATTAGGTTTTAATTTTTACAATAAAGTTTTGGTCAGTACTTTGAAGGTAGATGAAACATCAAGTTGATGATTTTCTATAAGAACAAGATTATTGATCTCAAGACAATTAATCGGGTTTCTGTTTCTCTAACCTTTTTATTTTTGGTTTACTACTTAGTAATCATATTTTACTTGTTTGATTTGTGATATTTGGTCATATATAGAAAATTGATTAGTCAAATGTATCAAATGATGCTAATATAACAAATTAAGGATTTAGTATGGTTGGAACTAATATTGATATATATGTTACATTTATCTTGAAATTGAATTGAATATGAATTGTATTGAGAATTTTAATTTCATAATGTTTCTATATATGTGACTTTTACGCATATTTAAACCTTACTTTGATGTGGAACTTAGAAGAGATGGTTGTGATCTTTTTATATGCTATAAGTCATTATGAGAAAAATAGACAGCTCCAATAATTCTTTCTCTAAATTTAGAGAGACTTTAAGTCAACAATTTAATGAAGTTTTAAATTATGTTCTATGACTTCATCACATTTTGTTGAAAAAGCCTGAATCAGTGCCTGAAAATAGTACAAAAAGAAATGAAAATACTTTAAGGTTTATTTCTACACCTGAGTTATTCGTTTTTTTTTTAATATTTAATAATGTTATCTAACATGAAAATACCTCATGTAGAATTGTTTAGATGCTTTAGATGAAACATATATTAAAGTACGTATTTCAGGAGAAGCGAAGTCTAGATATCGTACAAGAAAGAAAGAGTTTGCTATGAATGTTTTGGGAGTATGCTCACAGATATGTAGTTCATATATGTGTTACCAGGATGAGAAGGGTCTACATATGATGGTAGAGTTTTGATAAATGCATTTACTAGAAGAAATGGTTCTAGAGTGCACAAGGTAAATATTATATAATTAGAAAACAAATTAATGTCTAAAAATTACTAGATTCTATATCTTGACATCATTTGGTGTTATTATGCTAGGGTATTACTACTTATGTGATGCTGGCTATACAAATTGCCAAGATTTTCTACCTCCTTATAGGAGTCGAAGATACCATCTTAATGAATGGGGACAAGGAAGTCAACCTACAACTCCGGAAGAGTACTTCAACATGAAGCACTCTAGAGCTAGAAATGTAATTGAGAGATGTTTTGGTGTTCTGAAATTGAGATGGGCCATTCTCAGAGAACAATCATGGTATCCGGTTAAGTCATTTCCTAGTTGAAGGTTTGTTTTATGGGCTCCCAAGACCTCAACTTTCAGACTTCTGAGTTACTTTTGTTTTAACACAAAAATTTAATCGAGTAATTAATCAATTTCTAACTGATTTCAATATTAATGACTTTGAAAAATTGAACAAAAAATTGTAACCCATATAATCAATAAAGTTTCTTAATGAGGGGAAGGCCAAAAGAAAGAATGAATGAACTGAGATAGTAATAAATTTATGGGACTCTAAACTGAAGAATTTCCAAATCCATGAAAAAACTCCATGATATCTTTGCCATAATAATAAATGTTTCCGTTCTTATTTTCAAGTATAAATACATGGCAAACGAATAAGTGAAGCATATTACCCAAGAAAAAACAAATCAATAAATAAAAAATGGAAGCTTCAAGCTTTGTAAGTAGCATAATATATTTTATCCTTTTGTTCACTGTTCCTTTGGCAAGTAGTGCTGAATTAAGCTTAGACAGCTTTCTCCAGTGCCTTTCTAATCATACTAATTCTTCTAATCCAATTGCTGACAATATTTATACACCAAATAACTCTTTATTCAAATCTGCATTTGAAGCTTATATTAAAAACCTGAGATTTCTGAACCTCACTGCACCGAAACCCCTTGCAATAATTGCTGCCAAGGATGAATCTCATGTCCAGGCAACTGTTATTTGTGCCAAATCTAATGGTCTGCAGATCAGAATTCGAAGCGGCGGCCATGACTACGAGGGTCTGTCCTATACATCTCAAGTTCCATTTGTGATCCTTGATATGTTCAATCTTCGTTCTATCAAGATTGATTCTTCTCTTCGTAAAGCAACGGTTCAAGCAGGAGCAATAGTGGGTGAACTTTATTATCAGATTGGCCAGTCAGGCAAAGACCTTGCTTTTCCTGCTGGTACTTGTCCTACAGTCGGAATTGGAGGTCAATTTAGTGGAGGAGGATATGGAACCCTTGCCAGAAAATTTGGCCTGTCTGCTGATAATATACTTGATGCTAAAATTGTCAATGTTAATGGAGAAATCCTTGATAGAAAATCCATGGGTGAGGATCTGTTTTGGGCAATCAGAGGCGGAGGTGCAGCAAGCTTTGGAGTGGTACTCGAATGGACGATTGGGTTGGTTCAAGTTCCTGAAATTGTCACTGTTTTCAAGATCATCCGGAGCCTAGAGCAAGGTGGAACAGATATCGTTTATCAGTGGCAGCATATAGCTTCAGATCTAGATACTGATCTTTTCATAAGAGTAATACCAACTGTTGTGAACGGGAGAAATGCCGGTGAGCAGACTGTTGAATTCCATTTCTACGGCATGTTTCTAGGACAAGCCGACAGGCTTTTGCCACTGATGAATGAGAGCTTTCCTGAATTGGGTTTACAGAGACAGGATTGCAAGGAAGTGAGCTGGATTGAGTCCACGCTCTTCTTTGCAAGTTTCTCCAATGGAACACCCATAGATGCTTTGCTTGAAAGGTCTTCAAAAAAGCTATACTTTTTCAAAATGAAGTCTGATTATGTAAAAGATGTAATTCCCAAAACTGATTTAGAAAAAATATGGAAACTGATGATTGAATTGGAGTTGAGGGAGGTGCAGTTTAGCCCTTATGGAGGAAGAATGAGTGAGATTTCAGAGACAAGTACACCATTGCCTCAAAGAGCTGGATACAGATTCAAAATCCACTACACTAGTGCTTGGGAAAATGGGATTGAGACAGAAAAACAAGTGAATTTTTCAAGGCAAATGTATGAAGCGATGACTCCATATGTGACCAGCAATCCAAGAGAGGCATATCTGAGCTTCAGAGATGTTGACATTGGCAACAACCCTAGCAATTTCACTGACTTTAACCAAGCTCAAGTTTATGGCCACAAGTATTTCAAGGACAACTTCCAAAGGCTGGCAACAGTTAAGGCTGCTGTTGATCCTGATAATTTTTTCAAGCATGAACAAAGCATTCCGCCTCTCCTTTCTGCATAATTGTAATTCAACTAATAAATCTGATGATAAATAATGTTAACTTTCTGAATAAAATAACTTGATGATACAATTATCAATGCCTTAATCCCACAAATTTGATCTTATTTCTTTTATATTTTTGTTTTGAATTTGCTTTGCTTTTTTCATCCGTGTTTAAAATATTCTATTCCAATGCTAAAAAATTAAGTGCGACAACAATGAAAACAATACGAATTTAACACAAAATTTACGGATTATGATTGAAATTTATTGTATCTGTATCACAATCATGTCAACTCGATTAAGATACAAAAATAATAGTATCATGTTACCAATTGACTTGCCAATACAAAAAAAACCACGTTTAACCCATTAATAATTCATTGACAAATTTAACCCGACACGTTATAACCTATATACATATTATTATACTAATTTAATTCAATTTATATATTAATCATATTAAGCGTATCATATCGTATTGAGTTAATACGTTATAATCTATATACATATTAATAAGATCATGTTACACTACTTTTATAGTTTAATCAAATTAAACGTAAACGTATTGAGTCGTATTAACCCATTTATTAAGTGAGTCGTGTTTGTATTATCGTATCATATTCGTGTTGACGCTTATCGTATTATGGATATATAATACGAACACGACCCACTAATACCAATTGCGACTCTCAAAAAAAAAATAATAATAATAAATAGTTATCTCATGATTATATATTTATATATAATTTATAATTTTATGTTTTATACCTTTAGATCTTTTGTCCAAATTTCAATTTTAATTTTGAAATCTATTATACATTTAATTCCAATGGTCAGTAAATAATTATTTTTTTATGTCGAATTGCTACTTTATTTCTTAATTTTCTTTAGTGAATTAAATAATTAGAAACTAAATTATATAAAATTAATAACAAAAAGTTAATTCCATAATTGTTTTTTTTTTTTGAATTTTATGTTGATAAATTAATTTTGATAAATTCCTAAAATTGAGAATAAAAATAATGTTTTTGTTTTAAAAGAATTTGAGGAAAAAAAAAAAAGAATTTGAGAAAGTGTAAGGATAAGTCTAACTTCTGAAATAAAGCTGCTCTGTTACTCTGTTCACACTGAAAGGCATACGGTTCAACAAATTTGTTTGTATTGGATCGTGTAGTTGGAATAACATTCTTTATCCCAATCCATATCCACTCCTAGAAGTTTGTTCCTAAGTTCGAACCCAATTATAACTCTTCCAAAATTGGAATTGATACAATTTCCAATTTTAATTTCATAATCCAATTGGAGACTCGAGGAATCTGTTACTGTTAGTTAAAGCGCTTGAAGAGAAAAACATGGTGGAGACGAAGTCTATTGGAGTGGTGGGCAGCGGTCAAATGGGCTCGGGAATCGCTCAACTCGCTGCCGTACACGGCGTCGATGTCTGGCTTCTCGACACGGATCCTGCCGCTCTTGCTAGAGCCAGAAAATCCATAGAGACTAACATCCACCGTCTCATCTCCAAAGGCCACCTCTCTCAGGTCAATCGAATTCTTTATGTTGTTTTTTTGTCTGCTGGTGTTTTTTGTTCGTTTCTTCTCCATATTTATGTAGTTTTTGGGTGCTTAACATTTTTTTTTTGCTTATAATTTTTTGTTAATTGTACTTCAATTTGAACTCATCAACCATTATTTTCCTTGATGTGAAAATTGTTCTTGTATATGATTATAGCAACCAATGTGCCAAACTAGTTTGCTCCACACCTATAGTTGTTTGTAGGGGACCATAATAAGACAGTTGTACTTGAACATCTCTGAAATGGCAATGGCATGGGATTGGAGTCAAAGAACAGAGTTCTTATTCTACTTACTGAGTAATTGGTCAGTGGGCCATAAAAAGATCGTGATTACTTGTTTGATAGAGTCATAATTAGAATTGATTACTGAATTAGATTAGTTTACCAATTGCTTCTGGAATGATGGTTTATCATATGCTGTGAGTTCAGTCACCTCACTGTTTAACTGTTTCACCCATCAAAAGCATTCACTGAAGGATTGAGGTTCCAATACTTAGAAAATTGAAGGTTGAGGAATCAAAATTGTTCAGCCTACGATAGGGCATTGAAGTCTTGGAAATTTTGATCTATGTTGAATTTTTAACTGTTCTTTGGTATTTGTTGTCTTGTTATGAGAAATTTAAGCTGAGAAACCAGTTGAAAACACAAGAAGAAACCACTTATTTTGTGGTTTTTAGTTGTTTTTGCAACTTGTTCTGTTTCAAATAAGTAACTAAAGCGAGTCATATTTTATTTGAGATAAATTTTTAACTTGCGGTCCAATATCCAGAAACCTCAAACAGAAATATGCCAGAAAAGCCGTGAGGCCTAAACATTCGGCTATATGACATAACAGCTTAGTTGGTTATTAAGTTGTTAATAAGGTCAGATCCATTTAGATTTGCTGATGATTCTGCTTAAAAAGCTGTAAAGCTATTCAAAAAATAATATTGTTTTCTTGAAACATTATGTGCATGAAACTTAAAGATTCTGTTTTCTCCACTTGACAGGCTGTAGGTAATGATGCTTTGGAGCGTCTATGTTATACTTCAAATTTGGAAGAGCTACATATGGCTGATGTTGTTATTGAAGCTATTGTGGAATCTGAAGATATTAAGATAAAGCTGTTTTGTCAACTAGATAAGATTGTAAAAAGCTCTGCTATTTTGGCTTCCAATACAAGTTCAATCTCTATAACTCGTCTAGCATCTGCAACTAGCAGACCAAGCCAGGTTATGTTGAGATTTGTTTACTCTTTTGGCCAAATTTAAGAAAAATGCATATTTTCACCCTCGAACTTTGGTTTTTTCCCCCCCTGAACTTTTATTTGTTGACATTAAACTTTAATTTTGGTATAGATTAGTAGATGTTAGTGATATGTGTGTTAAACTTGCGTTTTGGGCAGGGTTACAAGCATCTGAAAATTGGAAATAAAAATGAGAAAAAAAAGAAATCAATAACTAAAACACAAATCAAGCTTCTGAAAATGCTGGCCTCTTCTCCTTCAATCCTTTTCAAGTCCCACCACGGTCATCCATTCAATATCAACTCTCTTCTTATTTCTAATCACCGATCAACTACAAGTACAGCAGCATAAATCATTTGAAAATCAAATTTCCTTACAATTTTTGATGAACCCGTGAACATATAACATGTAGATAAAATATTTAAATTCTTTCCTTCATTGAACTTCCCCTGAAATCAGTTGGAGAATGGAGGTAAGGTTCAATTGTCAAAATTTGAATACAAAGCACTTAATATGTACCGAAATAAAACTTTTAAGGGCTTTATGTTGACAAATAAAAGTTCAGGTGCTTAAGTAGCAAATTATGCAAAGTTCAGGGGCAAAAGTATGTGTTTTCCCGTGATTTATACTTCTAATAACAACATTAGCATGAACTATAAGGCATTTCCTCTAATAAAGTAGACTTGAGTACTATTGATGGACAATGGAGGTCGTATTTTCCTTTTTGTCATGTTCATGCGTTGTTTCAACAAATCAAGATTCTGATTATGTCAAAGACTTATATCTTCTGCAGGTAATTGGTATGCATTTTATGAATCCTCCTCCTGTAATGAAATTGGTTGAGATTGTGCATGGTGCAGACACATCAGATGAGACATTTTATACCACTAAGGCTTTAGCAGAGAGGTGACTGAAATACACTTTTGCAATTAATAGTTTCATTATTACTGTTTTTCCTGCATATTCATTAGTTAACATTTGATCTTGTTGTTTTGTTTCTGTATTGAAATTGCAGTAAGCAAATGGTTTGCTTTAATTTAGTTTATCCTCTCTGGATCTTTGTTATTGTAATTCATCATCCATTTAAACATCAATGGCTATTAAATCTGCAGGTTTGGCAAGACAGTTATATGCTCTCAGGATTTTTCTGGCTTCATTGTCAACAGGATCCTAATGCCTATGATAAATGAAGCATTTTATACTCTTTATACTGGAGTGGCAACAAAGGAGTCTATTGATGTAGGAATGAAGTTAGGGACGAACCATCCAATGGGTCCATTAGAGCTTGCAGATTTTATTGGATTGGATGTATGCTTGTCAATAATGAAGGTCCTTCATGCTGGCTTAGGGGACAGTAAATATGCTCCCTGTCCTCTTCTTGTGCAGTATGTAGATGCAGGTCGTCTTGGACGAAAACGTGGTATTGGGGTATATGACTATCATAAAGCAAAACCATCAGCTCGGCTTTGAAATTACAGCTTTTCTTTTTGAATAATGGTGCCTACACTGAAGTCTTTATAAATAAGATACATGATGCACCTCTGGAGGCACTAGCGTAACAAATAAGCATTGTCCCGACATCTCATGTTGTGTTGTTTTCTTCCTATGAGCAAGTTCTTTAGTAAAGTGGGTGTGGTCCCCTAAAAAGAAGGAAGATAGCCCTTGAAGAAATATATTTTGCAGAACTTTTGATGGTCAGTGCAAAGTTTTTGATGCTTCAATGATACTCTGCCGTTGTACTTGTAAGTTTGTAACATATAAACTGAACTGATAAATCTGAAGGATGATAATATCAGTAATTTAAAATGATTTGGAGCAATTCTATGCATCCCTTGAAATTGAAGGGGGAAGTTTTAGAGACTGCATATTATGATGGTCAGAGAACTCTGTCCGAACAATATAACTGCACATCCATATTCAAAACTTGTCTTGTAATTGATTGGCCAAGGCAACCAAAAAAGAAACAAGATAGAAATTCAAATTTGTCGGTGGGAGCAAATTTTAAAGCAAAAGTCAAACAATAATAAAAGAAGAGTAAAGGAATACCAGTGCTCTGCTATTCACGATGATCATCATTTTTGCTGGAAAATTAAGTATACTTCGATGTCATTTTTTTGCATAATTAATAACATAGAGAAAATACCCTTCTTTTTTTAATTTCAAGAACCAAAATATTTGCTCTTTTCTAACTTTTCCCAAAACAAAAAAAAAAAAAAACTAAAGAAAGAAAAGCTTGTTGGTTGTTGTTCCGACCTAGCAAAGTAACACCTGCAATAAGAAAATCCAAGCCAAAAAGGACAACAAACAACAACCCAAAGAATGAATGGAAATGGATTGAATTAGTATTGATTGAACGGTAAAGATGAGATATAGTTGGCAATGGAGATTTCAAGAGTCTCCGGTCTCTCCCAATTTACCACAAAATTCTCCATGCCTCATGTCCCCACTCTATTTATTCTGGATATTTACTCTTCCCGAGGCATAACAACCTCTGCCCTTCCCCCAACAAATAACATTTTCTCTCAAAATAACTAATTAGTGTCAGGTGGCACCATCTGTTTTCCCTTTATCCTACTTACCCTTGTATCTAGAATATATGAGCCTGATTTGGGGCATATCAGTTGTCTAATAAAAAGATAAAGGGAGAGAACAATTCACAACAAATCTTAAGGCATATGCTTGATGACCAGTGCTCCATATATCTGATCATGAAGGCATATACAATTGAAATAAACATCAAGATTTGCATTAAATAATTTAAAATCTTTGATGGGTAATATAAAATTCATGTTAGGTATATTGGTTGCCAGCTTGGGAATCATTTAATGTGCGACAAAAAAAAAAATCAAAAAGAACCTCTAAATTTCTACAAAAGTGATCAAACCATGACCCACAAAACTGGAGCCCATAAGCATTAAGTTCATCATGGCTGGCCTAGCCCAACTTGTCCTCATTCCAAAGCTGGCATTGTTAGGCAACCATTTTCTTCATTGAAAGTGATTGAATTGGAATCCTATGGATTATTTAAAAAATTCAACAAAAAATGGACAACACTATTAGCTAAGAAAGAAGATGAAAAGGTTGTCCCCCAAAAAGAAAAAAAAAAAAAGAAAGAACGATAAAAAGCTAATACTTTTTCCACATATAAGGTTTTTGGGACATTTTGAGAAGAGAGAGAGAGAGAGAAAGAGAGAGCACAATCAATGAAGTTCTTGTTTCAGTGTCCTTGCTGCTCATGTTTCTGCTTCATGAAGCCTAAGCAGGGAAAACCAAAGGCAAAGGAAGCTAAGGTTGAGGATGCTAAGGAAGACAAGAAAGAGTAATTACAAGTTAAGAATGGCTCAAGCAAGAATAATGGATACTACTTTGAAGTGGCTGGATTCATTTTCCCCTTATTAGTCCTCAAAATAATTGTATGTAGCATTTTCCTTTTTTGGGGTGGTTTCTAATTGTAGTTCATGTGAAATGCTTTTTTCTTTAATTTCTATATATGCAAAATAAAGATTTCATATTCCATTTTGCATAGTGCATGTGATATCTTGTTTCATTTCTGCTCATGTTGCTTGATTAATTGCATCTCATTCTGTCATGTTTTGTTTTAGTTTGTGAATTTTACAAAAATTGTTTCATCAATTAAAAATTTATTCTTTAAATATAAAATTTTATTTGACTGTTAAACTATTTTTCATTTAAATCTCATAACTACTAATTTGAACTAATCATCCTTATTTATAAAATACTTTACATCTAATTAATTATAATT
>CATIWF010020543.1:0-57284 GCA_949630135.1 Balakata baccata | reverse complement strand
CCAGCAGCAGGAAGGCCAATTCCGCCTCCAACCAAGCAGTGCTGCGATATTGTTCGCCGTGCTGATTTACCTTGTTTATGTAGGCTCAAGTTTGTGCTGCCTTTTGTTGGAACTCACCACCCATCTGCCATTGGAGTTGCTGAGAAATGTGGACTACGTGCACCAAAATGTTAATGAAAATTCTTCTAACTCAGAAATATATATCAGGTTAATTTCATATACGGTTAATGAATTTTACTCTTATTGCAGTAAAATTACAAATTTTTATTTGTCTCAAAAAAATTATTTAACTATATTTTTATTTCACTAAAATCACTTTTAGCCAATATTCTAATTTAGGTAATTGAAAAGCTGATATGGTAGCTGGCATGTCACTGGAAGTCTGACATGGCAGCTGACGTGTCACAGAAAAATTGGCTTGAAGCGAATTTAATGAAACGAAAATATAGTTTAGTGATTTTTTCAGGACGAAAAAATATTTTGTAATTTTACTGTAATAAAAAACAAAATTCAGTGACCATAAATAAAATTAACTCATATATATCTAAAAAAGTAGAGGTTTTTCGAATATGATTTGATGAGTTATGTGGGTAGAAATTTGATTCATCATTCAAATTCATTTGAGTCTTCAACTTGCAAAATCATCAAAGTCATATTTGAACACTAAATATCTATTCAAATATGACCGTTTTGTATGATTAATGTTTCTAATTGATGTAATACTTTTTATCTAATCTAATACATAAAAATTGGTTGAACATCTACTTGAGAGAATTGTAATAAAATATTAAAATTGTATTTTATGCATCTCTTTTTTGGTAATTACTGTTTAGTAATTTTTTAATAATGTCCAAAATTTAACAAATAAGTTTATTTAAAGAACCGAATAATCAACTTGGAAATCAGTTGTTAGAATCAATATATCTTCAAATTGTTCATTTGAAAAAATTGAAATCATTTTTATTGGATAATGATAGTATTTGTCATTGTGAAATTTCGAAGTTGAATTTTTAACTAGATCCTTTGTACTAGAGTGAGTGCAATAAATCAGTCTATAAATATGTCACTACAATCCAACATTTTTATGTTGGCTAATTTGTTGAAATATTTTTATTTAGAGAATAAATTGTTAATAATATTTAAATATCGGGGGAATTTTTGTAATTTTCAGAAACTAAAAGCACTAATAGTAAAAACAGCGAAGGGCATATTACAGTAATTTTAATTTTAGAGCAGATTGTTTGAGTTAGACCTTCGTGGCTCGGTGATTCCTGCAATTCTGGGAATAATGGTTTGTCATTGCTGGTGACGTGTTCGCAATTCCCACCGATGACTTCTTTAATGGACACCACAAAGCTATTGTCTCTATTAAGAAAATGTATTGCTCACAAATCACTACTCCAAGGCAAAATCATCCACCAAAAAATGGTAACATTAGGCCTGCAAAACAACATTTCCTTGTGCAAGAACCTTATCAATCTCTACTTCTCCTGTGAATACTATGACTACGCCGAACTTGTTTTCGAAAGGATTAATAACCCACTAGATATCTCCCTCTGGAATGGGATTTTGGCTGCTTACACCAGGAATTATATGCATGTTGAAGCTTTTGAGTTTTTTGGTAGTTTATTGCGATGCCCATATTTAAAACCTGATAGTTTTACCTACCCAAGTGTGCTAAAGGCTTGTGGTGGATTGGGTAGAGATGATTGTGGGAAAGTGCTACATGCCCATTTACTAAAATCTGGTTTTTTGTTTGATATTGTTGTTGTGAGCTCTCTAGTTGGGTTATATGCGAAGTGCAGTTTGTTTGGATATGCTATACAGCTGTTTGATGAAATGCCCGACAGAGACGTAGCAAGTTGGAATACGGTCATTTCTTGTTATTATCAAGATGGGAAAGCTGAGAAAGCGTTGGAATTGTTTGGGAAAATGAGAGAGTCTGGATTTGAGCCGAACACAGTGACATTGACGATTGCCATCTCATCATGTGCAAGGCTTTTGGACTTGGAAAGGGGAAAAGAGATTCATAGGGAAATGATGAGAAATGGGATAGTTTTGGATGGCTTTGTCAGTTCTGCTCTTGTGGACATGTATGGGAAATGTGGTTGCTTAGATATAGCTAACGACATTTTTGAACGGATGCCAAGAAAGTCTTTGGTTGCTTGGAATTCCGTGATTTCAGGATACAGTTCAATAGGTGATAGTAAAGAATGCATTGAACTTTTTAAGAGAATGAACATGGAAGGTACTAAACCGACTCTAACTACTTTAAGTAGCATATTGATAGCTTGTTCAAGAGCAGGCCAGCTCCAACATGGAAGATTCATGCATGGATATATAATTAGAAACAGAATTGAGCCTGATGTCTTTGTGACCAGTGGCCTAATTGATCTATACTTCAAATGCGGAAGAGTTCATTCAGCTGAAAATATCTTTGAAATGTTGCCAAGAGTAAATGTGGTCTGTTGGAATGTTATGATTTCTGGATATATGACAGTGGGCAATTATTTTGATGCACTTGGCATGTATGATGACATGAAAGTAGCCGGTGTGAAACCAGATGCTATAACGTTGTCAACTATTTTATCAGCTTGTTCACAGTTAGCAGCCTTGGAAAAGGGTAAGGAAATCCACAATTGCATCGCTGAAAAGGGATTTGAAACTAATGAAATAGTCATGGGAGCTCTCTTAGACATGTATGCAAAATGTGGTGCTGTGAGTGAAGCCTTTAGTGTTTTCAATAAGTTGCCGGAGAGGGATCTTGTATCATGGACTTCTATGATTGCTGCATATGGATCTCATGGCCAAGCTTCAAAAGCTTTGAGTCTTTTTGATGAAATGCTGGAATCTAATGCAAAACCAGACACTGTTACTTTTCTTGCAGTTTTATCAGCTTGCAGCCACTCAGGATTGGTTGATCAAGGATACAATTATTTCAATGAGATGACCACCAAATATCGAATTAAACCCAGAGTTGAACACTACTCTTGCTTGATTGATCTTCTTGGGCGAGCTGGAAGACTGCATGAAGCTTATAGCATTCTCCAGAATACTCCAGAAATTGCAGAGAATGTCGGGTTACTAAGCACAGTATTTTCTGCATGTCATTTGCAAAAAGATTTCGAATTGGGGGAGGAAATTGCAAAGTTGCTAATTAAGAAAGATCCTGATGATCCATCAACTTATATTACTTTATCAAATATGTATGCCTCCGTGAAGAAATGGGATAAGGTGCGCATGGTGAGATTAAAGATGAAAGAACTAGGACTAAAGAAGAACCCTGGTTGTAGCTGGATTGAGATTGACCAGAGAATTCAACCTTTCTTCGTCGAAGATCAGTCACACCCTGAAGCCGAGATGGTGAATGACTGTCTTGCAATTCTTACCAGGCACATGGAAAAAGATGAAATGCAGCCATCTTAAAAATCGTGCAGGGTTGGTCTTCAAATCATTAGTTATTCTTTTCAATGAGACTTGACATACATGATATATGTAGAGAATCGGAAGTAAGAGCAGAGATAGTGTATGACTGTCTTCAAATTCCAAACAAGTAAAAGAAAATGATTTCAGGCCATCACATATTGCAGAGGGTATCTAGAAAGATAAAATTCTCTAGTTGGAAGTATTATTTTCAGAGGCATGAGAAACATGCCAAGATTCGGATGCAAGAGGAATTGGTATTTGTCCTTAAAATTTTCTTTCCCTGAAGCATTCAGATCCCCTGCCAAAAATAGAGGTGACTAGTGGTATTTCTAGAAATTTATGTTGATAATCTGTTATGTGTTTGGGGACATGAAACACGGAGGTTCATCTTCTTCCCATTAGATTTGGATAGTCATTGGCTAGGTTCCCCAGTGACATGCCATATTTAGTAGGCTAAGGATTCTTTTGTAGTTGAGGGAATAAATGGAAGATCTTCTCGAGTACGAAGTTGGTGGTTAATGGATGATGACTTCAGTAACTGTATCCTTCATTCCCTCAATTCTAGTAAGTGTATATTCCAACCACTGTAGATCACATAAAGGTAGGTACTGTTCCTAAGAACAAAAGGGTAAGTAAATGCTCTGCAAGATGTTCAGGACTGCAATTAAGTGCTCTCTCATTTCTTGTATAGGCCTCCCATCTGCTAATTCTAGGAGTATATTTTGAAAATTGTAACAAGTCATCTAGCTTTGTGGTGTAGGTACATTATCATAAATAAAAAAGGTGGAACCTCACAGAAACTATTCAAGGTCTTTTTCAAATCCATAGGATTCGTGTAATGGGTTGCCGGAGGATATTTCCCCCTTTATTATCCTCCCCCTTTATGGTAGTTAGGAAAAATAGTTCTCACTTTAGGGTAGTTTTTGGGGGGTTGAATTTCAGTGCGCTAGGTGGTGGGGCGCAGAGGGCAGTACACCAGTCAAAGTGGCACACCAAGCGCCAGTGTGCCACGTGGACTGGCGCACCAAGTGCCAATGCCTGCATCCCCCATCCCATCACTGGCTGATTAAAGTTGCAGAGAATTGATTCTTTGGTTTCCAGCTTTGTGACCAACCACCCACTTTTATTTCACAATATAACTCTCTTCTTCTCAGCCAAATTTAATATGCAAACAACCTTCCTCTCATTTTTTCTTCTTCTCAGCGAAAGTTTATTTTCTTTCTCTCTCTTCATTTTCTTGCTCTTCATTTTCTTTTTCTCATCCCATCTTTTGGAATTTTTTTTTAATTCTGAAATTTTTTTTACTTCCAAAAATTTTTTTACTTATCTCCTCTTTGAGCAGAAATTTTTTTACTTTCAAAATATTTTTTTTGGAAAACTTTATTTATCAATTTTAAAAGATCACAAGAGGTAAATTTGCATGTGCTATAAACTTGTACAATATTTCTTAACTTTTTAAATTATTTATCAAAAATATTAGTAGTTACATTTTTTTTTTGTGTAGATAAATTTGCAAAAATAAATTAGTAGATAGATAAATTTTAAAAATAAATTTTTAGGTAGATAAATCTATTGTATATTTTGGCATAATTATCATTATTTCAATTAATTTTTGTAGGAGTTTGTTTGTGATTGTGGGAGAAAAGTTGATAAAGAAGGAATTTTGTGGAAGCAAAGGTTAGTAATAATTTTAATTATATATTTTTGGCATGAGTGTTGTGAATAAGTTGTTGTAATTAGATTTTGTTATAATAATAATAATAATGATAATAATAATAATAATAGAATTTTTAATTATATTTTAGGAGGATAATAATAATAATAATAACAATAATAATAAGATGATAGAATTTTTAGTTATATTTTAGATCGACAACTTAATAATTTATTCAATAATAATAATAATATTCAATTTATTAATATAACATCATGACAACTAAATATTATATATTTATTGTGAATAGATGGATCAGCAATAGGATAATACACGAGGCACCTACTTACGAGCTTATTTAGATCTGTTACAGATTATATACTTGTCGTTTTGATAAGATATGTTTTGTTATCATTTAAAATTTTTCATTGGTTGTGACAATTTATAACCCTTAAAAAATTATATTTAATTGAATAGATTGTATGAGAGCCGTATACGGCAAATGTTATTCAATATTTATTGGCTGATTGCCTAAGAGGTTATAAGATATGGAGGGCTATTGTACCATTGATATGCATGTATATAGTGGAATGACACAAGCCCGATCGAGTTTTCAGACAATTTGGCCTTAAGCAACTAATTTCTTACCCACCACATTAGATGGAGCAGCTTCATTCTGTTGTTCTACATAAGCACTCAAGTACAAATTGGGTGGAATAACATTCAAGATGGATTCAATTGTGGAACAACAGAACGAATCGTGTTACATGCATACCATCAGACAGTCTAGTCCTCTACCATTCACAATATAGAATGGTATCGACAGGTTACAAGAAGATGGATCTCACATCAAGATATTGCTGTGGGAGCATCGATATATCTATACGTACTCTAATTTGACTAAAATAAATGACTTTTATAAATGCATGTTACTTACATCTTATGCATATATGTGATTTTATAAATGTATATTATTTACATAAATTTTTAAGTTGATTATAGGTCGACACACTTGAACATCTCTCATTACTAGACTTTGCATATAATACACAACAAGTCTCCTCCAACTCATTAGTAGCACTGTGTGAAGATAGACGAAGAGTAACAATGCTACCTCCTCAATTTGTAACATCTCCTTCCTCAATTTCAGATGAATTGAAGCGAGCACATGCTTCTTCTGATCAGCCATCACACCGTCACCAATGACGACAAAGGGATGTTCTTGTTTCTCCATCTGTACCATGTTCTCGGGTGCTAGAGCCCGTTTATTTTCATCAGCTTCAACAATTTTCATCAGCAGATCGTGGGCCATCCATATCTAGTAGATTGTATATGTTTTATACATCTATCTTCTCGGCACAACCCTCTTTAGCATAAGATTTTTACTTTTCGACTCCATTTACACCATAACATGTCTCTATATATAACCCATGGATGCATTCATAGGCGACAACTGTGCCTCCTCATTCACAGCATTTTGAATTCATATATTTTCATACGCTTTAAATGCCACTAGATTTTATGGGTTCGACCATTTTCTGGCCTTAATATTCATATTTTGTTCCTATACAGAAACCTAACTTTTTTACTATTGATGATACTGTTGGTGGTGGTGGTGCCAGTCAGCCACGAAATTCTGTTTTGATGGATATGAGCGCCCGACGAATTGATACTAAGTGACAAATGAGACATATCCTAAATTCGAAGAAATCGGCGTTGTGGAGCTTGATTGATTTTTTTTATTTACTTTTTTCCATTTTTATTTACTTATTTAATCACTAATTTTAAAGCTATTTTATAATATTTTATCGTTTATTTATTATAATTTACTATATCAAACCTATATAAAAATTATATGTATTAATTAATATTTTATCAATTTTCCCAAATTCTCAATTAAATTTATAAATTTATTCATTAATTAACTAGAAATTAACAATTAAATTTATATTCTAGTAATTTATAGTTATGAATATTAGTTGTCTTTAATTCTCTAAGGAAAAATTAAATTAGTAAAAAATAATAAATAAAATAAAATATTAATTGATTAAATTAAAAAAAAAACAACTAGCTTGCTTGCACTATAAATTATATGTATTATGCGTATTTAAAATATTTTATCATTTATTTATTAGAAATTACTATATCAAACATATATAAAAATTATATGTACTAATTAATATTTTATTAATTATCTCAAATTCTTAATTAAATTTATATATTTTATTCATTAATTAACTAGAAATTAACAATTAAATTTATATTTTCTTAATTTATAGTTATGAATTATAAAACTTTTAACTATATCCTACTTGTCTTTAATTCTCTAGGAAAAAATTAATTAGTAAAAAATAATAAATAAAATAAAATTTATAACAACTTTTATTAATCAAAATTTATATTCTCTTAATTTAATTAGGAACAATTTCAATGTAAAATAATAAATAAAATTTAATTAGGAAAAATTTATATTCTCTTGATTTATAGTTATGAATTATAACACTTTTGTGTTTGATAAAATTATCTAGTTCACAAATTGGAAAAATAAATAATAAGGAATAATAAAAAAAAAAGCTCAACGCACGTGCCATATCAGTTGGGGCATAAGCTGTGTGCAAGTTCAATTGGCGCACAACACATCCTGTGTGCCAATTGCAGTTGATGTAGCATGTAATACTCATCCCTCTGCCACCTCACCCAAAAGTTATCTCAAAATCAGAAATACTTCTACAACTACCTTAAACTTGGAATTTCCCTAGAAATCACCCTGATTGTAGAATTAGTTTTACCAATCACCCTAAACTAAGAAATTTACGGATTGGCCGAGTCTTCAGAAGAGAAAAGTGATGGAGTTGGAGTTTGGATCCTAGACGTGGCTAGTATTGGTGCAAACCATGCATTGATGGAAAGGAAGCAAGTAGAAAAGGTACATGAAATATTTATGATTCTCAAATCGATTAGCCCTTCAATCAACAAGGTATGGATTGAATTTATGGCATGTTAGTTTCTAACATGGCATGCCCATGATTTTATGGCATACCTTAATTGATTACGGTTATGGATTGAATTTTCATATGTCAATTGCAAATTTGCAACAGAAAGGACTGGAAAGTTGAAGCCTGCGTCGATGATTAACTGCTGCATCGGTCAAGAGATCAACATCTATATGTATTTTTCTATGTTCATCATTAGACTTCCCCTACTATAGTAGTAGATCATGGATCTAAAACAAGGGATTTTTCTCTATGCACAGCAGCATAATGATGAGCAGAATAAACTTGTTTGGAATGCTGTAATTGTCTTCACGATCTTGCATGCACTCCTGCACCTAGTGGAACTTCGGATGAGACAACTCTCTCCGAGGAACTCAGCAAATTTGCCGCGTTTTTATCAGTGTATTGAACTGCTAAAAATGAAATTGAAAATGATTTGATTTTGAAAGGATTTGAATGAAAACCCATCTTTATCAGTTGTTTTTGTTTTTTGTTTTTTTTTTTCGTTTAGATATTAATTTCTGAAAAATGTTCATCCCTTGCAAAATTTGTATAGTAGTATATGTTAAAAAAATTTACACGGAACATTCACTTTTCAAAATTTTTTTCAATTTTATAAAAAAGAACTTCCGTGTTTTCATTCTAAATTTTTTTATTTTACTGATTTTTTTTTAAATATTAGATTTTTCCATATATTTAACACATTTTTTATTTAATTAAGATATAAAATGGTCATTTTTCACATTTTAAATATAGATTAAGAATTTTATTAACTTACATGACCATCATTTATCTTTATGCATGTATTTATTTATTTTTATTATTATTTAATTAATTTAATTAGTAAAAAAATATATAAATTTGAATTTAATTGACATAATTATTAAAGTAAACTTTGGACAAATCTTAATTACAAAAAAAATATAAAATTGTATTTAATTAACTTAATTAAAATTATTTACTTTAATAAACTTTAAGTAGATTTTTAGTTGAAAGATTGACTTAAAGAGTAAATCTTGGATAAATATTGAGTAAATATTAGATAAATCTTAGGTAAATCTTATGTAACTTTAACTTTGATAATTTTTTTTATAAATATTAGGTAAATATTGAGCATAACTTGAATAAACTTTAAATAAATATTCAATAAATTTTTGGTAACTTCAATTTTTATTAATTTTATAGTAAATATTGAGTAAACTCTGGGTAAATTATAAATAAATATTAGGTAAATCTTAGATAAATTTTAGGTAAAATTTATGTAACTTCAATTTTCATTAATTTTGTACTAAATTTTAAGTAAATTTTAGGTAAATCTTGAGATAAATCTTGGATAAATCTTTTGTAACTTTAATTTTCATTAATTTTTTTTGTAAATATTGAGTAAATTTCAAGTAAACTTTTAATAAACTTAAGGTAATCTTCTGATAATTCTTGGATAAACTTTGGATAATTTTTGCATAAATCTTATGTAACTTTAATTAATTTTTTTTTTGTAAATATTAAGTATAACTTGAGTAAACTTTAAGTATTAAATAAATTTTTGATAAATTTTGCGTAACTTCAACTTTTATTAATTTTTTTTTAAACATTTAATATAACTTAATTAAACATTTTATAAATTCAATTTTTATTAATTTTATAGTAAATTTTGAGTATACTTGGAATAAACTTTAGATAAAATTTGGATAATTTTTTTGATAAACATTAATAAATATTAAATAAATTTTATATAATTTCAACTTTTATTAATTTTCTGCTATAACTTGAATAAATTTTAAACTAATTTTTTTATAAAACTTTCGTAACTTTAATTTTCATTACTTTTACAATAAATCTCAAATAAGTCTTAATTTTCATAATTTTTGAAAAAATTTTTATGTTGGCAGTATTTGTGAAAAAACTTTTAAAAAATATTTTTGTAAATATTTACCTGTTTTTTCTATTTTTTGTAAAATTCCCGATATATTATCCGTTATTAGAGAGGTATATTCCACTTGCAAAATATACATTAGAACACAAAATTAAACAATTTGCTCACAAACTGAAAATTTATCTAGACCAGTGACCAACCATAATGCTTTTCTTTTTGCACAAGGTTTACAGTTAAAAACTAAATTGCAAAACTGGTCATTCAATATCATGGAAAATAGATGCTGCATCACTGAATGTGAGAGACAAGAAATACAGAACTTGTACACTAATAAAACATTGAACCTTAGTCCAGAAAACAAGTATAATACAATTTAATCATCGTTTTGTTCTGAAAGAAAGTTTTATAATATTGTTGCTACAAAAATATATTACCTTGCATGAACTTAGGTAATACAAATTCCAGCATCTATATCATGCGCTGCGCCAAAAGAATCATACTGCTGATCAGCCCATCTCATTTCCGTCCTGTCAATCTCACTAAATATAAAATCAGAAACAACTTATGACTAGATTTATACACAACCTTGACCCTGCACAAGTATGGAGTCGCACTTGTTTTATGCCTTGAGCATCTGACAGGCCATTATTCCCATTCAATGGTTGACGGAGGCTTTGATGTAATGTCTTGAACAACTCTGTTTACACCTCTCACACTATTACAAATTTTCCGAGCCACATCATCAAGGAACTTGTGTTCAAAATAATACCTGGAATTTCATTAGGGAAGACGTACACAGGTAATTACAGTTGCATCAATGAAGTGGCAATAGAGATTAAGCAACAGTAGCTGTAGAAAGATGATAACAACATATGCTGAAGGCGATACTGAAAACTAATTATGCAAGAAAAGCTAGTGCTCTCATAATGTTAAATCCTACATCTTTCTGGCCTTTTTCTCATTCTAGATGAAGGTTTCGTATTAAAACAGCCATCAACATGAGAATAAAATTACATGTTGGAAGTGGTTTAATCATTGACTCAAAGCGAACTAAAAGTTATGGCAGATGAGGAACAACATGTACATAAACCCGACTGAAGAATAATCTTTTCTGACAAAATATAACACCACATATCTCTACGCTATAGAGAAAACAAGTCGAAATATAAATCTTCATGAAAGCTAGACAATTCAATACAGTTTATGCCATTGTATTGATGCTAAATTTTGAGTCAAGCTGAAACTTAAAAACAAATCAAGCCCTGTGGTTCACCATTCTTGCCAGCATATAAGTTGGAATGATCAGCTACCACCCAAAATGGGTAAATCCAGCAGATATATAACATCACAAAATAATTCCATCTATCCAAAAGAAAACAAAAAGTGCAATCAAGGGACACTAAAAGCTATCATCTTAATCCTCTACTAGAAAGGAATCCAATCATACGCCTCAAATTCAAGGGAAATTATCCTAAAATTTTATGCTATCCAGCAAAAACAACCATACTTCTGAGTTAAGAGTGGATTTAGTAAAGAAAAAAAAAAGTTTGGAAAAAAAAGCAGTGAGAAGGTAAACAGAGCAGATCAGAAAATGTATGTAGAATAACAGAAGGCTCACCAATCTGCAGTCATCCCATCTTGGCTTGTAACAGCTCTTAAAGCAACAACATGAGAATGTGTTCTTTGATCACCTTGAACACCAACTGATCTTACTGGCAAAAATACTGCAAAAGCTTGCCAAATCAAATCATAAAGCCCAGCATCCTTGATGGATTGGATAAAAATCTCATCAACCTGCAAAGGCAATCAAAAGAATAAACTTTAGGAGTAACAGTAATAATAATAAAAGAAAATTAGGTTCTGCAAGGCTTTAAATTGTGGTTGAGGTGAGGTTGTTTTCTGAATTCACAAATAGCGGTGCAATATCGAATAATAAAGGTCTGCAATAAATAAGCATATAACCTGTATTGATATATAAATGAGCTGAAAGTGACAACCACAAACAAAGTTTCTGAGATCTAAATATAGAATGGAATAACACAGCCACAGAGAATCAGCACCCATTAAGTTTGTTAGGTTTGGCCATACCACATGTAACAGCTGGTATTAAAACCCTAGGTTTTAGCTCCATGACAAACATAATATACCTGGCGGAGGATATCTAAAGCATTGCCTTCAGTTACATCACCCAAGACTCGTACTGCAAGGCCGGGCCCTGGAAAAGGATGGCGCTTCAAAAATGCCTCAGGAACATTCAAGATTCTTCCTAGTTGACGAACCTTTATAAATGAAAAATAATTAAAAAAGATAAGCCATACTGAGATATTTAGATATTTAATGTGCATCAGGGAGTGCAAAAGAGAAACCCGTTACCTCATCCTTAAATAGAAGTTTAAGTGGTTCAATGAGCTTCAGTTTCATGTCTTTTGGAAGCCCTCCAACATTATGATGGCTTTTGATAGTGTGTGAATGGGTTCTTCCAGATCCAGGCGGTGGGCAAGACTCAATTACATCTGGATACAAGGTTCCTTGGACCAAGTAAGCAGGCTTCTTTCCCAATTTTTGCTCCAAATCATGGGCAAAAACATCAAAAATGCTAATGAATTCCTTCCCAATTATCTTCCTTTTCACCTCAGGATCTACTACACCTTTCAGCTTGCTAAGAAATTGTTCTGAAGCATCAACACATGTAACAGGTAGATGCAGATCCCTTTCAAAAGTTTTCATCACACGCTCCCTCTCCTTAAACCTACATGAAATAAAACCATGATGAATATATTCTGAAAAAAAAATCTTATATTTGGAGGAAACAATCTGTATATTTTCCTGTTTATGAAAACATACATATTCACTCACCTCAATAAACCATTGTCAACAAAAACACAATGAAGCCTATCTCCAATTGCCTTATGAATGAGAGTTGCGGCAACAGTGGAATCCACACCACCTGACAAGGCACATATGACATGATCTTCAGGCCCTACTGTACCTTTGATCATCTTGATTTCTTCATCTACCACACTTTCCATGCTCCAACTTGCACTGATTCCACAAACATCAAAGAGGAAATGGCATAATGTGTTCATGCCCTCCGGTGAATGAGTCACCTGCAAAAGATGCCATAGAATTGGTATTTATGTTGCTACAAAAAGATTTTGTGTTTCACATGCATACATTAGACCAGTATGAATAAAATAAGAAATAAAATGGTGATCAGTTGTGCCGCATTAATTTGGAAATACTTTTAATAACCGCGTGTGCTGGCAAAGTAGAATTACTCCATTTGCTTCAAATCATGCTTGAAGGCACAAGATTTTACAAGTGCAAGAATTGAGTTAATTACTATACCAATTAGCACAACAAGTTCCATTACAAATTGCTTTGCAATAGACATTACCAATCAATTATATCTGAAAACATTCCACTGGACTAGCTTCATTGGAATTAATTTTCCAAGATTTTTCTCCCCAGGGATATTCTTACTAACAGCAAAAAAACCTACGCCACATATTTAACTCAACAAAACCCGTATATTTACTGAAGTACCTGCTGATTAAAAGTTCCAAATAAGATGGCCAGATTTTTCGCAGCCATATGAAGTGGTCATGCTATAAACAAAACAAAGTATACATACACAGTCTTAATAATCTGCATTAAATCATTCACCACAAAAAGACACTACCATACCGTACTCCCAAAACCTTTCCAGATGAGAAATAACTCCGCAAAAATTCAAAATAAATGAAAAGATTCACAAATCCAAAGCAAATCTAGTTACCTCAGGGTGGTACTGCAACCCGTAAAACCTCCTCTCCCGATTCTCCACAGCTGCAACACCCCCTTGTTGGCTCCTAGCCACCACTTCAAACCCTTCAGGCAACTGCGCAGTCTCATCCCCATGGCTCATCCAAACCACCTGTGTATCCCCAACTTTTTTATTCCCAAATATACCAAAATTCTTCTCTACCTCGATTTCCATTCTCCCATACTCCTGCTTTTCCCCGACTCTCACTGTCCCTCCCAATCTCTGCACAATTAACTGCAAACCGTAGCAAATGCCGAGGACGAAGCACCCATTGGACTGTGCCCACTCAACGAACCCAGAGGGAAAAGTGGGAGAGTTAGGAGAATGGACCGAGTGAGGGCCTCCAGAGAGAATAATAACTTTGGGATTGAGCGAAGTAATGGCATCCAAAGGGGAAGTTCCGGAGATGCACAGAGAGAATACATTAAGAGAACGAATTCGACGGGTTATGAGATGAGTGTACTGGGAACCATAGTCGAGGATAAGAACAAGGTCTGATTTGACTGCATTTGGCTCCATGGTGGTGGATTTTGAGAGAGAATCTTAGGGTTTTTGGTGGTGGCTAGGGTTTAAATGAAAGTTGAAGGAAAGAATATACCTTTTTATAAGCCAAGGATTCGGCGCCATTGCCTTTTCTTTTCCTTTTTCTTTTATTTCTTAACATTATTATTACTATATAAATGGGCCCAAAATTATAGTAACCCAAAGTCCCTAATTCTAGCAGAAATCCACCCCAATCAATTCTACTCTCCAAAATTTCAAGAGAAAGCCTTCAGCTGCAGTCTCTCCTTTCCACTTCTTCTTTCGTCTCCGTGCCTCAATCCCTAGATATTAAATTCCTTCGCTTCAGTACACAAGCTTCGGCAGACATCAAAATTCTAATAGGTGTATGTTTATTTTATTTTAATTTTTTTTCCCTAATGATATGTCCATTTTGGAAGAATAATGAGTGGTCAATTTAATTTGCGCTTTCAGTGGCATTTAGTTGAAATATCACCTTCTAGCTTACGAGAGTAATTTGATTTTGTATCCGTTCATACTTTATATTCTCATACTCGATAACTTGACTCTCTCTGTTTATGAACATTTGTAACTCAGTGTAATCGTCAAATGAAAGAGGAAATTTTTGAAATTTTTACTTTGGGCGTTGGACTTATGGGTTGTAATCGTAGTTTTGTAGAGCTGAAACCTCATTCCTATAAATCATTCAAGTAATTAGTGAGCGACTATGAAATGTGTTAGTGTTGTTAAAGCACTGGAATTTTCAGGTCTTGAGTAGTAATCAGCAGGTAGTAATCAGCAGATAGTGAATTGTGATAGGTGAGACAAATTGGTTTGGTTTGGTGTAGTAAAATATGTAGTTGAGGATTGTAATTTACTTCCTTTCTTCTTCTTTTTGAGCATGGTTGTGGCAATTATTAGCTCCTTTTTATCACCTTGCTCTTCTTGGGTATTGTTCTGTTCTTAATAAAATATAATGTGGTAACCATATTACAAAGTGCATTTTTCACTTCCTTGTATTGGATGTTCTAAATTAAATTGGTGAAAGGTGAATCCTTTTTGTTGAAGGGGACCGTGATATAGGCTAAGGATCTCTTTCTTTTCCAGCAGTAATATAAAATTGGAACTTTAGACCAACAAATTGGCATTATAACTCATAGTCAAGATTGATGGCTAGCTTTCTTCATCATCATTCATGAAAATAAGTAAAAGATGAAAGCAATTGGGGCCAAAAAGAATATTTCTCCTTGAGTCTTATAAATTGAAGTTGGCAACTGGAAATGGCATTGTGCTTCTCTGGGCCTGCATTTCGTGCTATATAGTCTTTCTACATTTAAATTGATTTCCTTGTCAGCTAAGCATAAAAAAGCTGCCAATTATGCCAGTGTTATACCTTTTAGCTCTCCCTTCCCCCTCTCTCTTCTTCTTTATTATTGTTAACTTGTCGTCATTATTTTGTTTACATATGTGCTATGGCAAAAATGTTTATGTGCTTGTATTTAAATTTAATTTCTAATAGAATCTTGGAGCTATTTAATTAATTTGTTCCACAAAATATATGTGCCAGGACTTTTGAATATTAGGTATGTTGGACAAACAATGCCAAGCAGAGCTGCCATCTGTGGTCTTTTTCATGGGTGCTGGGAGACTGATATACTGTGGAAGCCATATTGAGTGACATTTTGGTGTGTTGGCCAATTCATTTTTCTGCTTAGAAGCATCTGCTTTTGCACTTCCCTTGCCTTGACAAACTCAAATACAAGTTGCAAACTTTTGTATGTTTATCAGTTTTTATGATCTCAGGAGCAGCTGTATGGCAATTAGCCTTGTGATATTTTACTGGTATGGTCGCTTTCTTGCAACTATATGACTGCATGATGTGATTATGAGTTCATTTTCATCTCATTGGAGCAGTCTTTTTTTATCCATGTGAAAATAGACTCCATGATGTGATTACGAATTCATTTTCTTCTCATTGTAGCAGTCATTTGAAAATAGAATTTTCTGTTCGATTTAGTTATAGTTCAAAAAAATTTTAAACAGGATAAAAAGTTGGTTTTGTCAATTTATCCAGTTTTTGACTTTTCACTAGTAGTTAGATTTGTAGCTTAAGAGTGATTTTATCTTTTAATTCATATTTAGGTTTACATTTTTCTTAAAAAAATAACTGTATAAAAGCATTTCTCTCTCTCTCTCTAAAGAAAAAAATAGTTAGTATAAATTAATGAAATAACCTCTTCCACTAGTTAACAGGTAAGCTTCAACGTGTCTTTCTTGTGCTTTTCTCATAATTTATTCATATAAATGCTGATTTCATTTCTCTCTTCTTTGATGTTATTGAATTAGGTGAGCATATATGGCTTCAAAGCTGCTTAAAATTGGTGCCCATGAAGCCAAAAATCAGCTGGAAGTATCTCTAAGGCAAGCCTTTGAAGAGCTTGAACCTAAACTACATCCTCCTTTTCCCTTGGGTATCCCAAGCCTACAGGAGTACTTGCATCTAAATCGTGCCATTCTTTATGGGGTTTTAACTGAACCGCAGTTGGCCAAAACCCATATTAAGTATCTACATGCTATTGTTACTGATGGATATGCTTTTTTTGTTAGTTTGGTTGTCAAACTCATTAATGATTTATATGCTAAGCTTGTTGATTCAGCAAAGGGTCAGTTGATATGGGTTGCTAAAGAAATGGTTGGTGTTTTAGGAGAGGGTTTTGATGGATTGTTAGGGTCTTTGTTGAGGCAAATAATTGGTGGTGATTTTAGTGATGGGAATTTGTGGTTGTGTTTTGAGTTGGTGAGCCTTTTCTTAAGTAATTGGCATTGTTTACTAGAAGAAGAGCCACTGGTTTTGACTAGTGCACTATATGTATATCTTAGATTGCTTGCTGATCATTGTAGGATGAGCAATCTGAAACTGGAGCCTTTGAAACTGTTGGAGATTGAATTTTGTGTCAAGATGTTGAGGGAGCAATTTCAATTGTCTATGAAAATTGCGAGGGACCTTATTAGATTACTGCAAGATTTGGTTCATGTCCCCGCATTTCGGGCTTTATGGAAAGACTTGGTGTTGAACCCAGGTGTGTTTAACACTCCTGGTTTCTCAGATATTTCTCAACTATATAGCTGCAGGACTTCAAGTAGATATTTTTTGCTTCGGATCACTCCAGAAATGGAAATCCAGTTGAGGTTTTTACTTATGCATGTGAAGTTTGGGAGTCAAAAGCGACACCAATCATGGTTTGCTCAGAAGTTTCTTTTTGAACCTGAGAGAGAGACTCTCGCAGTTGATATTGTTCGATTTATATGTTGTGCACACCACCCACCTAATGAAATTATTCAGTCAGACATTATACCAAGATGGGCAGTTATAGGCTGGCTACTGAAAACTTGTAAAAAGAATTATGTTCAAGCCAATGTTAAGTTGGCTTTATTTTTTGACTGGCTTTTCTTTGATGAAAAAACCGATAATATAATGAATATTGAGCCAGGAATGCTATTGATGATATGCTCAATACCCAAATACATTGACATAACCCACTCTCTTCTTGAGTTTTTGCTGCTGCTTGGGGAAAATTATGATGTGGATCATTCCCATGTTATTGTAAGGGGTCTGACATCAGCTTTCAATGTACTTGTCCAAAAAGGGGTGGTTAGGACCTTAGATGTTTTGACATCATGTGATGTGCTTTCTCCTTTTCTGAAAGAGAGACTTCGGATGTTATTGTCAAGTTCGAAATTGGGAGTCATTAACAAATCACAACCAGTCCAACTTCCTCATTACTCTGTATCACACTTGAGTTTGAAAAATCTGTCTTGTCTAGAAACTCCAGCACCATATCCAGAACAACCTCCTGCAGGTGTGTTAGAAGCTAGACTTGGCACTGAACCTGTTGATACTTCTCTTACCATTTCAGATGGCTTGGTTACCAAGCGTCTATCAGTTAGCACCAGTGAAAGTCAAGTTGATGCAATAGAGAGTTTGTTACAAAATCTAGGCAATACTATGAAAAAGTCAAATACATTGGGTCTTCAAATTTTGGAAGAAATACTTTTGTCATTTGTGAATCATGATAATCAAGCACCAGCACTGGTTTCATTTTTTCCTGAAATTTTATGCTCAAGCATGACAGCTCAATTTAAATCAATTGATTACAAATTATTTGCTTCTCCAGATTGTTGTCCCAGTGCTCATAGTTTTGAGATTAGATCCCCCACATCCTTAATCACTCGTACCTTCATAATTTCACATCATGAGAGGATACAAGAAATGCTTTTATTCTGGTCCAGAAATGGTTTTGCGGTAGGAGCTTACTTACTATATTATGCATCGGAGCTAGCTTATGAAGCATATGCAGCAGGTTACTCGGGTGATTCAATGGTCGACAACAAGTCTGCTAAATTGTGTGAATCTGGCATGCCCTTATTGATCTTTCACGTTGATGGTTATTTTTCTCTTCTTAATGATAGAGCAGAACATTCTTATGAAGAAATTGTTCCAACATCTGAGATGGACAAGAAGCTTATCACTAAGTTGGTAGAAAATGCTTTTGCTGCTTACCGATGTTTTCTTGAGAGTTCTAGAAGTGTCTTGCACAAAGATGCCACATCTCTGTCAAAGCTTCTCTTCTTTGACATAGATTTATGTTTGCAATGGAAAAGAGAAAAGGCAAAGGTTTTACTCTGCTGTGTGTTCCATCATTTTGCTGATGTATGCGTCAGTGAGGAAGACATTATCAGATTACTTGTTAGTCGGTTGGATCATGCTGATATTGTTAATTTACAGTTCAAGATTGGGTTAAAGAAATTCTCTTTGTTTGGGGAGAACACTGAAACCATTTACCTCTTGATAAAGAATTCAATGAGTTGGGAACCTTTGGAGCAGCATAAGTTCTGGGCCTTGGTGAGATCAGAGCTTGCAGTTTCCAAGGTTCAGGTGGAGAATATCATTTCACAATTTCTTTGCTGTGATGATTTGGATCCGAATATTAGTGCCATTGCCACTGGAGGCCTTCTCACGTTGTGCAGTAGTTGTGCACCCACGTCTGAGCTTGTTAGGGCAATCATGTTACTGCCTAATAATGTGGTCCAGGACTTTGCTGCCACAGCTTTGGCTTCGTGGGTCATGTCTAATCCCTCAATGCTATTTGACAGTTTGGCTAAATTTTCGGAGCAACTTAAAAATAAGAATGGCGATGCCATTGGTTCATCTGGGATTACAATTAACCGTTCTGCAGTCTTATGGTTCTTGAGTTATTTTACTGCACAAGGGATGAATGTATCAGATCTTTTGAGCAATTTTTCTTCAAATAATCTTGGTGGCTAAGTGGCACAGACATCATTTTGTCATGGGGATATTAAATAATGATTTGGTCAGGTCATCATATTGTAAGCAACTGATTATAGAACCTATTTTATATATCTTGTTTCAATAATAATTTTTAGAGTATGTTTGGGAGATTGATTGGATTTTATTATCAAAGGTTTTTTGAATATGAATTAATACTTACAAATTCTTTTTCTCATCTGATGACAGGTGAGTTTATTCAATGGGCCACAGTAGCATTGCCAATAATTGAGTGAGCTTGTGAACTAGATTTATTAATTTTTATGAAACTTCTCTTCTTGTGCCTGCCTATGGGTTGAAATATTTATTCTTAAAGCTTTCATCAATTGATTTTGTGGGAATTGGCTTTGCTTCGACTTGGATAGTTCAGATGAGCTTTTCGTGTCATGACAAAAATGCTGCTTCTGCTTAAGAAACCACATGTTTATGATGCACTCCCTGAGGCATAATAATGCAATGTTGACTGCTATCTGCCTCTTAACTCTTGACTTTAGCGCAACAGCTGAACAGCTAGCATGTCTAATTGCCCTCCTCATGTCATGATGTACTCCCCTGAAGAGGATATTTTCTGCCATATTTTAATGGAAAGACTATAAATTCTATGCTTCCTCAGAGACGCTGAGTCTTCTATAAGTTTGGCACATGGTCAAGGTTTGAGCGTTGTTTTCTTCAAAACATTTATTATTGCTTTCAGAATAGATAATTTTAATATGGTTCCAAGGGGATTTGTTATTGCTAGATTACAAGTGGTGAGTTGGCTATTGCTTTGAGAATGGTTAATTCTGATATGATTCTGCAGAAATATGGCAAACATCTTAGACTAAGCTACATTTCTAGAATCGCATGGGCAGCACACTGTAATCTTACTTAAAATTAAAGTTTTTATAGGGATCAACCTCAACTTTACATTGCAGCTCAATATCTATAGCTTGTGACAATTTCTTGTAGTATTTCTTCCAGATCTCTCCCTATCTCTCTCCTTTTTCAAACATCTTTAACTTGATGGTAAGTCAGTTAGTAGCATATTTAGGAAATCTAAGTTTGATAATATGAAAGGGTAAATTTCACATTGCAATTAAAATCAGGGTCCAAAGCTTTCCTGAGTTAACATTAAACTAGGAAATTAGTTTGATAAATTCATGTTTGGAATCAACATTGACCAAGTAGGTTGCAACGTGAATTGAGATAAGTAGCTTCTTCAGTGTTCAAGGTCTCTGCACAGTTGATTGCTATTTAGTACGTTATGTTGCAGATTTTCAAAATCATAGGCATCATGAGCGCGACAGTCATCACGCCTGCGATGGCCTATCAGGATGATGGTCAATAGCGCGACAGTCATCACGCTCGCGATGCTTCCAAGGATGTTCATTGCTGTCACGAGCGTGACAGTCATTACGCTCGTGATAAAGCTGGAGCATTGGGATTGCTTGGCATTGTCATGAGTGTGATGGTCATCATGCTCGCGACGACCTGCGATCCTGCACGAATTTCAATTGTGCTGAAATTCTTTTTTCAAGTTGGACTCTATCTAAAACCACAAATTTAAGCTAGGAAATGATAGAATTAATTATTCTAATCCTATTAGGAGTCTATAAAAGTATTTTAAGCTATAAAAACACAACATATCAATATTCAAAGTAATCACAAACCTTAATAGTTTTCAGTACTTTCAAAATATACACAAAGGCTACTAAAATTATAGATTACGTTCTATAAATGCTCTCTATGACTTCATTGTATCCTAAAGGGAAAACAAATTCACCTTTAGGAAAGTGGCATTTTAATACACGCCTTAAAGTCGTTGATACTCAATATCTCCCGGAATCCATCCTAACAATCTAAAGGTGAATTTTGGCTTGTATCAATGGCTACTCTAAGGGACTTGACAACCAACATTATCAAGCAAGAACGATTCGATGATGAGAATTTCATAAGATGGCAGAAACAAGTCCACTTTCTATTGGTAACAATTCAAGTTGTCTACGTCCTCAACACTGCTAGGCCAATTGAAGAGGAGAATGAAACCATGGCTCAAACTCGAAGGAGGCAAAAGTGGGACATAGATGATGAGATATGTCGGGGGCCATATTCTCAACGCCATGTGTGCTCCTTCTTGGATATTTGTCATCCAATTAAGACTGCAAAGGAGTTGTGGGACAAACTTGAGGCAAGGTATATGCAAGAAGATATCACAAGTAAGAAATTCTTGGTCTCTCATTTCACTAATTATATAATGGATGATAATAGGTTGGTAATGAAGCAATTCTCTAAAATTGAAAGAATTCTTAACTTGTGAAGTACAGATAAGCGAGATCAGTGGAGTGTCGGTGTGTTCGATACACGGACTCGTGGACATGAGTAGGACACTCATCGAATACGTGTCGGACACGCCACGTGGCATGTCCTTGACCGAATTGGACGTCAAAGCTTCTGGACACGGCTAGGATACGACAGCAGGACACGGCTAGGCATATGTTTGAGAATTCTTAAATCTGCTCTTGGGTAATTCTTTTTAATAAATTTTTGGGCTACTAACAGAAGGCCTAATGTAGTCCGGCCTTTTATCTTAAAAACCCTAACTATTTTGGCTTTGTTTTCTTTTCTCTTGGCCATTCATTCTTCTTTTGTTCTTCAAAAACACGATTTGGGAAAAATGGTAGCACCTTCTTCTTCTTCAACTGCTAGGAAGCGGCGGAACTAAGGAGAAATCGACGACTTGGCTAGGATTCTGGGAAGTGGGAAGCATCTCGATTGCCATACTACGAACAAGAGGTAAGTAACTGATTTGTTGCAATTCCAAACAATATAAAAGGAGAAGACTTGGCCATCATCGATCATCTGATCCTTAATTGCTTCCTCTATTTTCCTCTCAAAGCAAAAGGATTGGATGAAAGATAATTTCGTTTGTTTTTCTTCTACTTTCTTCGGACTTCAATCATCCTCTGATCATCATCGTTTTTTAGTTGATTTTTGGGCTTGAATTAATATCCTTTATTTCCAAATTTTATTTTTTGTTAAAGCTTCATTTCATTAATATGGAACATAGCATGAATTTTTGACATTTCATGATCAAATTGAATAAATCAATGAATTTCCAAGTATCATTTGATTGGTTGCTTTCACCATCTATGTTGAGGGTTTGTACATCATCTCTTAGGGCTACCTATAATAGGAGGGAGAATGAGAGTGTTAGGTAGAAGGAACAAAGAAAGCCCCGTCCAATGAATTTTAATTGAATTTGTTGCAGGTTTAATGAATTCAGTACAATTGAAATTTTATCAATTTTAACTGAATTTGCTAATTCTTAGTTATCTAAATTGCTTTTAAGGATAATATTTGTAATCATAATTATTATTTTATTATGCCGTGTCCTTGCCGTATCCGTGTCCTAGTTTTTTTGAAATTTTCCATGTCCCTGTGTCCCTCCGTATTGTGTCCCTATGGCTGTATTTGTGCTTCTTAGTTCTTAACCACTTTACTCAATATAGTATGCATATGGATTCATGCATAATTGTTTCATCTATTATTGATAAATTGCTCCCATCTTGGAAAGAGTTTAAAAGAACTCTCAAACATGAAAAGATTGAAGTAAACCTTGATGAATTAGCTCACAAAATTTGTGTGGAAGCTGAAATACGCATGTAGGAAAATATGAAGGAATATGAAAGTTAGATGTCCAAAGCGCATGTGGGAGGAAGGAAATCCTTGAAATGCTTCAAACAAGCCTAGAAACAAAAGGCTAAATAATGGCAATGGTCAACCGAAAAACAAGAAAAAGAAAGGCCAATGTTTCTTTTGTAACAAAGAAGGGCATTACAAAAATGAATGCTGATTCCTCAAAAAGAAGCTTGAAAAAAAAAGGTAGCCGCCTCCTCTAATGCAATGGGCAATGATCATCTAATTGTAGTTATTTCAGAAGTTAACCTTCTTAAGGATGAGATGGCTTGGTGGATTGATTCAGGAGTTACTCTCCACATTTGTAAGAATAAAAATTTCTTCAAAACCATGGAACCAGTTACTGATGGCATTGTTCTTTACATAGAGAATGCTTCAACTGTCCTTGTTAAAGGCATTAGTAATGTGAAGCTGAAATTCACTTTTGGGAAGATTTTAATTTTGATTAATGTCTTCTATGTACCAAAAGGAAGAATCTTGAATCGGGTAGCTTGCTGAACAAATATGGTTTTAGGCTTGTATTTGAGACAGACAAATTTGTTCTATCAAAATGAGAAATGTTTGTGGGTAAGAGTTATCTTAGTGATGGTCTTTTCAAATTGAATTGTATTGCTCTTTCTAATATCAATCATAATACTTCTAGTTTTGCCTATATTGTTGGTTCTTCTTTATGTTTATGACATAATCGACTTGGGCATGTTAACTTTAAAGGAATGAATGACATGATCAAATTGGACCTTTTACCATATCTTGATAAAAGTCACTTAGTAAGAAATTGCACAACTTGCATGTTGACTAAAATAACAAGAAAACCGTTTCCTAAGGTAGAAAGAACAACAAAATTGTTAGAACTTATACATAGTGATGTGGGTGATTTGCATGCAACTCCAACCGTAGGAAATAAGAAATATTATGTGACTTCATTGGTGATTATAGTAGATATTGTTATGTCTATTTGTTGCATTCAAAAGATGAAGTCATGAATTGTTTTGTTGTGTATAAAATTGAAGTTGAATTGCATTGTGAGACCTATATCAAAAGGTTAAGGTCAGATATAAAGGGAGAGTACTATGATTTAAAGTACTTTGAAAGCACAAGAACTGTGCATGAGATTACTGCTCCCTACACACCACAACAAAATGGTGTAGTTGAATGCAAAAATCATGTTCTGATGGAAATGGTTAATGCAATGATGTCTAATTCAGGCCTTAGTCAAAGCTATTGGAGGGAGGCAATGCTAACAGCTTGCCATATCCTAAACCGAGTTCCAAGTAAAAAGAGTAACATAACTCCTTATGAGTTTTGGAACAAAAAAAAGCCTAACCTGAACTATTTAAGAGTTTGGGGCTGTAGGGCAATTGTAAAAGTACTCGAACCTAAAAGAAAGAAATTGGGTGAAAGGGGTGTGAAGTGCATTTTTTTTGGATATGCACAAAATTCTAAAGCTTATAGGTTCATGGTTATTGAGCCTAATGATTCAATGCCAATAAATATGGTTATTAAATCAAGGGATGTTGTCTTTGATGAAAATATATTCAATACAGCTTTAAAACCAACTTCAAAACATGGAGATGGTTCAGACCTTGAAAAAGGAAAGATATCATTAATAATGATAATGAAGAAGTCACTGAACTTTGAAAGAGCAAAAGAACTTGGAAAGCAAAAGATTTTGATGATGATTTTCAAATGTTTCTTGTAGAAGGAACAAGAGAATCAATAGTTAGCCAAATATCTTATTGCTATAATACAGAAGCAAACCCTCAAACATATGAGAAAACAATAAAATCCCATGATGCTGCATTCTGGAAATAAGCTATAAATGATGAAATCGATTCCATAATTGGAAACAATACATGGGAATTGGTGGATCTTCCACCTGGTTGCAAGCCAATCGGCTGCAAATGGATCTTAAAAACCAAAAGAAAGGCTGATGGATCATCGGACAAACGGAAAGTGACATTGGGTGCACAAGATTTTACACAAAAACGTGGTATTGATTATTTTGATACCTATGCACTAGTAGCAAGGATTGCCACAATCCGAGTGCTAATAGCACTTACAGCTATACATAAGCTGGAAATTCATCAAATGAATGCCAAGCCCGCATTCTTGAATGGTGAACTTGATGAAGAGGTTTATATGAAACAACCCAATGAGTTTGTCATGCCTAGACAAGAACACAAAGTGTGTAGACTTTTGAAATCCTTGTATGGATTAAAACAAGCACCTAAATAATGACATCAAAAGTTTGACCAGGTTGTGCTTGCTAATGGATTCAAAATTAATGAATCAAATAAGTGTGTTTATAGCAAGTTTAATAATGAAAATAAAGGTGTTATTATTTGTCTATATGTGGATGACATGTTGATCTTTGGAACTGATCTTGAAGTTGTTCAAGTAACCAAATAATTTCTATCTAGTAATTTTGCTATGAAAGATATGGGTGAGGCAAATGTCATCCTTGACATACAGATAGTGAGAGATGGAGAAAGTATATCACTTTCACAATCTCATTATATTGAGAAAGTTCTCAAAAGGTTCAATCATTATGATTGTAATCTTGCCTCTACACCGCTTGATCCAAGCTTGATATTGTCCAAAAATGAGAGCAACCTGGTATCACAACTTGAATATGCCAAGTTGATAGGATGTCTAATGTATGCAATGACATGCACTAGACCGGATATAGCATTTGCTATTGGAAAGATGAGTAGATACACAAGTAATCCAAGTGATATGCATTGGTATGCAATTAGAAGAATTTTGAAGTACCTTAAGAAAACTATGGATTTTAGTTTAAGTTATGATAGTTATCCATCAGTGATGGAAGGGTACTCAGATGCAAGTTGGATTACTGATAGAGAGGATTATGCCTTTACAAGTGGGTGGATCTTTATACTTGGTAGTGTTGCAGTTTATTGGGCTTCTAAGAAACAAACTTGCATAGTTGATTCCATAATGACAGCTGAGTTCATAGCCTTGGCTTCAGCAGCTAAAGAAGCCGAATGGCTTAGAAATATGCTTCATGATATACCTTTGTAGTCTAAGCCAATTGCATCTATATCTATCCATTGTGATAGTGAAGCTACATTAGCTAGAGCTTATAGTAATGTCTATAATGACAAATCTAGACGTGTTGGACAAAGACATGGTCAAGTAAGAGAGTTAATTTCGAATGGAGTGATCACAATTGATCTTGTAAGATCAACTCAAAATTTAGCAGATCCATTAACTAAATGATTGCCAAGAGACTTGGTGAATAAAACATCAAGGGGAATGAGTCTCAAGCCCACTGAATTTAAATCGCTAATGATGGAAGCTCAACTTAATGCTTGATACAATATTAAGTCTTAAGTTCAATAAGTAAAGTACATTATTAGTGTGGTTTGCAAGCACTTAATAGTTGTTTATGTCATCCTAAGGTAAAATAGTATTTAGTACTCGTATTGTATAGTTATGTGAGGTTGAGAATTGATCTCTTAATAGACCTACAAAAATGTTTTGTTCAGGTTACATGCTTAGTACGAGGGCATGAAAAGGTCTATCTATGTGGATGCGAAGTGTGGCCGCTTCAATTAGCTCAAAGGCTTGACTCTCAAGCATTCATGAAGGTCTCAATAAAAGTGTCATTTGTTATGAAGCCAAAAGTATAATGTTTATATGTGCTGAGTTTTGTTCTGCTTATCAAATTGAATATATGGTTTAAAGCTTGTCTACCATTGTATTTTGATATGTTGTAATGGAATTTTGCTATATGGTGGTTCAAATTGCAAGATACTATTGTTTATGCATAAAATGTGTAAGTATTGAAACCTATCTGTGTTTTCTTGGTTAATTTTGATAATGGGGGGAGAATGTTGGAAATTTTCAAAATTATAGGCATCACAAGTGTGACGGTCATCATGCCTGCGATGGTCTATGAGGATGATGGTCACAAGCGCAACAGTCATCATACTTGCGATGCTTCCAAGGATGTTCATTGCTATCATGAGCATGACAATCATCATGCTCATGATGAAGTTGGAGCATTGGGATTGCTTTGTGCTGTCACAAGCGTGATGGTCATCATGCTCGTGATAACCTGCAATCCTGCACAAATTTCAGTTGTGCTGAAATTCCTTTTTCAAGTTAGACTCTATCTAAAACCATGAATTTAAGCTAGAAAAAGGATAAAATTAATTATTCTAATCCTATTAGGAGTCTATAAACATATTTTAAGCTATAAAAATACAACAGATCAATATTCAAAGGAATCGTGAACTTTACTGGTTTTCAGTACTTTCAAAATATAAACAAAGGATGCTAAGATTAGATATCATGATTTATAAGTGCTCTCTATAGCTTCATTGTATTCTAAAAGGAAAACAAATTCGCCTTTAGGAAAGTAGTATTTTGATACATACCTTGAAGTCGTTGATATTTAATATCTTCCGGAATCTACTCCAACACGTTATGCTACAGTAGTTTCCACATATTGTCGTCTTTGTACACCTTTTAGACACTGAGTCATTATCAATATTCTTTTGGGCAGATGTCATCTGTTCCAATGTTATGACATGCACTCTCAGAGCTTATGCTAAGCAATTGCATATGCTGTGAATGTGTGCATACCGATGTAATACATTGGTTACAAACTTCATCTGTTGTTTTGTTGTTTTGTAATACAAAATTTAACGTACTGATTAAATGTGTGCATACCGATGTAATACATTGGTTACAAACTTCATCTGTTGTTTTATTGTTTTGTAATACAAAATTTAACGTACTGATTAAACATGTTGTAATTATTCTCCAGCAAATATCAGTGGCATCCGGGGCCAAAGCACTACCAATCGTTCTATCTTAGATCGTGCAGACAAGCCGAGATTTGCAAGACAATCTTTTTCTTGTGTCTTTCTTTATACATTAGATTAATATGATTCAGAATGCTAATCTCTGTTCTCAATCCATGTCGGTGGTAGGACCATTGAAATTGTTATCTTGAGAAGCCAATGTGGTGGTAAATTGGCTCCCACTTTTCGGGTTCAGTATTGTTCCATTGAGGAGGATGAAATGATTCTCTTGGTTGACATTTCCTATTGTGAATTTGTAGTTCAATGTGCATATGATGATAATTTCATACCCTTTAGTGCGTATGATGATAATAATCACCTATAAGATTTTATCTTATAATGACAAAGTTTTAATTATCTATTAGACTTTTATACTAGTCAGAGAATAAGTGTGTAGTTTTTTTTTTCTTTCAAACAAAATAAGGTATATTTATAATTTTTGACGAGCCAATAAAAAAAATTGAAAATTTTAAAGTGCTAAATTAAATTTTTTATGTACTATATTTAGATTTTTCCCAAAAGGAGCCTTGTCCGGTTGCCCAGCGCAGCTCCCTCCCGCCTGTGACATGATGACATCATACGACATTCTACTTCTAGGTAAAACGATTGGCCCCTTAGTCCATAGTCATAGGTCCAACCATGTGCTGATTACGTTTTCCACCAGGTTTATCAAATTAATAAAGTAATAATTTTTTGTTTTCAACTAGTAATGAATTTTGGTTTAATGGTACTCATCTGCTATATTGCTAACTAAATTCGTGAAATTTCGAATTTGAATTTTTCGAATGAATTACACCTTTTTTATCCGCATCTATGACAAGTGATTATGATTTGACATTATTTTGAATAGCAACTAATCTGCGTTACTTTTACGGCCTCTTTGATAGACAAGGGCTTTGACTTTAGAGCACATGAATAGGATTTTCTCTAAAGTGCTGCCTATATATATAAAAGCTCAATCCATTTTCTTGTATAGAAAAATGGTCTCATCCACTTGCTCTCTACTTCTCTTGTCCTTGCTAAACTTCCTAATATACTTGCGCATAATATTATTCCATGCTTCTGCCATTTCAGACATGCCTCGTCCATTGTGCCACGCTGATGAAAGCTCTGCCTTGTTGCAATTTAAGCAGAGTTTGATTATTGATAGGCATGCTTCTAATGATCCTCTTGCTTATCCAAAGCTTCAATCTTGGAAGCTCCATCCACAAGGTTACAATTGCTGCTCATGGGATGGTGTTATCTGTGATATTCTCACTGGTCATGTGATCGGCCTGGATCTCAGTAGCAGCTGTCTCTATGGCTCCATCAACTCCACCAGTAGCCTCTTCCGCCTTGTTCACCTCCGCAACCTTAATCTTGCTGGCAACCACTTTAATTATTCACTTATACCATCTGAGTTTTCCCATTTTATAGGTCTCACTTCTCTTAATCTCTCTTCCTCCTTTTTTTCTGGCCCGATTCCACCGAGTATTTCCAAACTTTCGAACCTGTCTCTTCTTGACCTGGCCTTGAATGACCAATTATTTCTCAAGAATCCTGATTTTGAAACCTTGTTTCAAAATTTAACCAGCCTAGAATATCTCAGTCTTGATTATGTTGATCTGTCATCCATCGTGCCCAGCAGTTTTGCAAATTTTTCTTCTCTAAAATTCTTTAGTTTGAGTTTCTGTAATCTATATGGTGAATTTCCTGCTGGGGTATTTCAAATTCCTCACTTGCAAACTCTCAGAATAGCAGGGAATTGGAATCTAAAAGGTCATCTGCCCGAATTTAATTTCAGTAGTTCACTTGAGAAACTGATGCTTGGGGGAACAAGTTTCAATGGAGATCTACCAGATTCAATTGGAAACCTTGGTTTCTTGAATAAGTTGGGTATTGCTTATACAGGCATCTCTGGGCAAGTTCCATCTTTACTTGGAAACATGACACGGCTTGTTGTTTTGGACCTTAGGGCCAACAATTTTGAAGAACAAGCATCCTCTTCCTTTTCATGGCTTGGTAAGCTAAATAGACTCCGTGGCATAGGCCTCTCCTCCATCATCTTCGACGATGGCAACTCTGCATGTTTTGCTAATTTAACCCAACTTTCGACCTTGTGCCTTGAGCACAATACAATAAATGGCCGAATCCCATCGTGGCTTGGGAATATGACCCAACTGGTGTCACTGTGCCTTGATCATAATCAACTGCAAGGCCCAATTCCAGATTCCATCTTCCAACTTCAACACCTCGAATCTTTTACTGTTGCTCATAATAACTTGAGTGGCACGGTGGAATTAGCCAAGTTTCTTAATCTCAAAAAGTTAAGCCTATTATGTTTGTCAGCAAACAATTTATCGTTGCTCTATAGTGTCAATTCTAGTGCAAGTGTTCATAAGTTTACAGTCTTGGGATTGGGATCTTGCAACTTAAGCCACTTTCCTGATTTTCTGGGCTATCAAGATAAGCTGGAGGAACTTGAACTATCCAACAATTTCATTCAGGGCCCAATACCAAGATGGGTATGGAACAAAAGCAAAGACACCCTAAAGATTCTTGATCTTTCTAATAACTTTCTTACAGGTTTTGAAAAGCAAACAACCTTGTTTTCATTGACTAAAGTGATATATTTAGATCTAAGTGGTAATATGTTTCGAGGATCTCTTCCCACACCACCTCCATCAACCCAAGTTTATAGAATGGCGAGGAACAAATTCAGGGGTGAGATTTCATCAAATATTTGTGGTTTGAAGACTCTTTATGGCCTTGATTTATCCTACAACCACTTCAATGGCATGCTTCCTCAATGTTTGGGGAATTTCAGCAACTCTTTGCAATATTTAAATCTTGGCAGCAACAATTTTCAGGGCATGATTCCTAAGACTTACACAAAAGAGTGCAACATCAGGATGCTTTTCTTGGATTCAAATAAGTTACAAGGACGGTTACCAAGATCATTGACCAATTGTAGAAAGCTTGAGTTTCTTGTTTTGGGAAATAACCAAATCAACGATACTTTCCCATCGTGGCTGGGGCAACTGCAAGAGCTCAAGGTTCTCATTTTGAGATCTAACCAGTTTCATGGTGTGGTGGGGAATCAAGTAATTTATTCTGACTTTTCCAATTTGCAGATCATTGACCTCTCTCATAATTACTTTTCAGGGCAATTGCCAACTCAATATTTCCTCAGTTGGAAAAAGATGAAGATGGTGGGTGCAGATCATTTACATTATGTTGGTGCACCCATTGTTATGAAATCAGCATTTCTTCATTTGTTGAAGAATTACTCATTCAATGTCAATAACAAATAAAGGCATGCTACTGAATTACTCTAAGATCCTTGAATGCTTGGTGGCCATTGATTTTTCTAGCAACAAATTTGAAGGAGAAATTCCAAATATCATGGGAAGCTTAAGTGGACTTCGCTCGCTCAATCTCTCCGACAATAATCTCAGTGGTGGAATTCCTTCATCTTTAGGAAATCTAATAAAGCTTGAATCTTTGGATCTTTCTCAGAATAGTCTCTCGGGAGTGATCCCTCAAGAACTAACGCAGCTGATTTTCCTTGAGAGTTTCAATGTGTCAAATAACCATCTCACAGGTCTAATACCACAAGGGAAGCAATTTGATACATTTCAGAGCAATTCATATGAGAGGAATCCAGGATTGTGTGGGGACCCTTTATCAAGGAAATGTGGAACTTCAGAAGCCTTATCACCATCACATTTTATTGCTGAAGGAGATCGGGAATCTGATTCTTGGTTTGATTTTGGTTGGAAACCGGTTTTCATTGGATATGGATTCGGCTTAATAATTGGTTTAGTGATTGGGGGCTTTGTGACCAAAAGAAAATACAAATGGTTTCTGAAAATTTTCAGAGTGAGACTGAGAGAGCCAGGAAGGAGAATAGCAAAGAGGCAGACACATCCCATAAATTGAATTTCTAATTAAGGCTAGACATTTTTTGGATTTTCATTTTTCTTTTTGTAGATGTGAGTTGTCTTTTCAGGAAGCATAGTAATTGGAGATATGATTCGTAGTTTTATTGGAGGCTTTGGAGCTGCGAGATTTTTCTTAGAAATGCTGTCAAAATTCGGTTTCTACTGTAAACTATTTTCTATTGATTGCAGGGTAGGGCATGGTGTAATAGGTTTGTTGTTTAATAGTTTCTCATTTTTAGATATTTTGAAAGTATATGTAAAATTTGATCTTTTGTAAATTATATGAAAGTATATGTAAAATTTGCTGCTATAATAGCAGCCTTTATGCATGTGAAATGTAGAAGGAAAAGTTCAAGTGTTGGTGTGTTTTGTTTTATATATATATATATATATTCTTCACTGTGTATTTTGAAAATTTAACATTAATGTATTGGTGTTAGGGACTGTGAGCGGGAAAAAAACCAGTAAAGGGTGGGCAGCCGCTTGCTTTCAATCAACAATACCTGACGTCATTTCTATTGAAAAATCCTTGTGAAAGTAGGACTCAAAAGTTCTTCATTCTACCGAAAACTTGTAAAAAGAATTACGTTCAATTCAATGTTAAGTTGGCTTTATTTTTTGACAGGCTTTTCTTTGATGAAAAAACCGATAATATAATGAATATTGAGCCAGGAATGCTATTGATGATATGCTCAATACCCAAATACATCGACATAACCCACTCTCTTCTAGAGTTTTTGCTGCTGCTTGGGGAAAACTATGATGTGGATCATTCCCTTGTTATTGTAAGGGGTCTGACATCAGCTTTCGATACTTGTCCAAAATGGGGTGGTTAGGACCTTAGATGTTTTGACATCATGCGATGCACTTTCTCCTTTTCTGAGAGTTCGGAAATGGTAGTCATTAACAAATCACAGCCAGTTCAACTTCCTCATTACTCCGTACCACTTTTGAGTTTGAAAAATCTGTCTTGCCTAGAAACTCCAGCACAATATCCAGAACAACCTCCTGCAGGTGAGGTAGAAGCTAGACTTAGCACTGAACCCGTAGATACTTCTTTTACCATTTCAGATGGCTTGGTTACCAAGTGTCTATGAGTTAGCACCAGTGCAAGTCAAGTTGATGCTATAGAGATTGTTACAAAATCTAGGCAATACTTTGGGTCTTCAAATTTTAGAAGCAATACTTTTCTCATTTGTGAATCATAATAATCAAGCACCAGCACTTTTTTCATTTTTTTCCTGAAATTTTATGCTCAAGCATGACAGATCAATTTAAGCTCATCACTAACTTGGTAGAAAATGCATACCTTTGCCGCTTACAGATGTTTTCTTGAGAGTTCTAGAAGTGTCTTGGACAAAGATGCCACATGGCTGTCAAAGCAGGAGCAAGCAAAACTGAACCGATTCATATTGAATTCGGTTTATTCGGTTCGGTTATTTTTAAAATTTTTTGTTTATTCAGTTCGATTCAATCGAAAATGTTGAAAAACTAATTAAATTGAATCAACTGAACTTTTACATATATATTTTTATAAATTTTATAGTAATTAATTCTAATTTTTATATTAAATCAAAGAAATTATAATTTATATACAATAATTAGTTTTGTTACATGACAATTGATAAAATCATGAACTATGACAATTTATTCTAATTTGTATTAACTAATCTTAATTTTATAGTAATTAATAAAATTATGATAATTTATTTTAATTTATGTTAATTTATAAAGTTTTGATTTTAGTTTATAGCAATTTAAAAATTATTATAATTAATTTTAATTTATATTAATTGATAAAGTTATTATGATTGATTTTAATTTTTTATAATTGAAAAATATGGCAATAATTATAATTTATGTTAATTAATAAATTAATGTACAAAACCGATTAAACTGAACTGAATCAAACCAAAATATTTTGGTTCGGTTAGATTCGATTCATAATATATTTCAATTTGATTTTTCTATTTATATATCGATTTGGTTCAATTTATTGGAATTCAGTTTGGTTTCAAACTAAACCGAACCTATGCACGCCCCAATGCTTCTCTTATGTGACAGTTAAGTTTTGATTCTGTTGTGTGTTCCATCAATTTGCCGATGTATGTATCAGTAAGGAAGACATTATCAGATTACTTGTTAGTCGGTTGGATCATGCTGATATTGTTAATTTACAGTACAAGATTGGGTTGAAGAAATTTTCTTTGTTTGGGGGAGAAAACTGAAATCATTTACCTCTCGATAAAGAATTCAATGAGTTGGGAACCTTTGGAGCAGCATAAGTTCTGGGCCTTGGTGATATCAGAGCTTGCAGTTTCCAAGGTTCAGGTGGAGAATCATTTCACAATTTCTTTGCTGTGATGATCTGGATCCGAATAGTAGTGCCATTGCCACTGGAGGCCTTCTCACATTGTGCAGAAGTTGTGCACCCACATCTGAGCTTGTTAGGGCAATCATGCTACTGCCTATTAATGTGGTCCAGGACTTTGCTGCCACAGCTTTACATGGGTCATGTGTAATCCCTCAATGCTATTTGACAATTTGGCTGAATTTTCGGAGCAAATTAATTGTGCCATAAATTTGGAGAATGAACCATTGGATTTTTATAGCCACACGCCAAATAATTAATTTAAAGTCAGTTAATCTTAAAACTGCATTGGCTAGATATTTAATTTCGATAACAGCATTGAAACTGATGTTTTGGAGTTTAACTAATTGCACGTGTTTCAGCTTTATCTGCATATTGAATCATTATTAATTATTATCTTCCTCCACCCTCAAAATAATTGATAATTATAAAAAAAAACTAATTGACTAACAAGGTATTCAAAATAAACTAATTCCACACATATGTATTTTGCTTAATTATTTTAAAAATAATGGTGTTAAATGCAACCATTCTGCATTACTTCATCGGCATCTTTAATACATGAATAGTATTTTTTTTCTTAACTGCTCTCTGCCTATATATAAAAAAGCAATTCAGTCCATTTTCTTGTACGCACAAGTCCCAATAGAAACGAGTCAAAAATAATAATAATAAATGGTCTCATTCTCTTACTCTCTATTTCTCTTGTCCTTTCTAATTTACTTGCGCATAATATTATTCCATGCTTCTGCCATTTCAGCCATCCCTCGCCCATTCTGCCAAGCTGATGAAAGCTCTGCCTTGTTGCTATTTAAGCAAAGTTTCATTATTGATAGGCATGCTCCCACTGATCCTCTTGCTTATCCAATGCTTGAATCTTGGAAACTCTATCCACAAGATTACACTTGCTGCTCATGGGATGGTGTTACCTGCGATGGGCTCACTGGTCATGTGATCGGCCTGGATCTCAGTAGTAGCTGTCTCTATGGCTCCATCAACTCCACCAGTAGCCTCTTCCGCCTGTTCACCTCCGCAGCCTTAATCTTGCCGATAACCATTTTAATTATTCACTCATACCATCTGAATTTTCCCATTTTCTGGGTCTCACTTCTCTTAATCTCTCTTCCTCCTTTTTTTCTGGCCCTATTCCAGTAAGTATTTCAAAACTTTTGAACCTGTCTCGTCTTGACCTGGCCATGAAAGACCAATTATTTCTCAAGAATCCTGATTTTGGAACCTTGTTTCAAAATTTAACGGGCCTGAAACATCTCAGACTTGATTATGTTGATTTTTCATCCACCGTACCCAACAGTTTTGCAAATTTTTCGTCTCTAAAATACTTCAGTTTGAGTGTCTGTAATCTATATGCTGAATTTTCTACCGGGGGTTTTCAAATTCCTCACTTGCAAACTCTCAGAATAATAGGGAATTGGAATCTAAAAGGTCATCTGCCCGAATTTAATTTCAGCAGTTCACTTGAGAAACTGATGCTTGGGGGAACAAGTTTCTACGGAGGGATACCAGATTCAATTGGAAACCTTGGTTTCGTGAATACGTTGGGTATTGCTTATACAGGCATCTCTGGGCAAGTTCCATCTTCACTTGGAAACATGACACAGCTTGTTGTTTTGGACCTTAGGGCCAACGATTTTCAAGAACAAGCATCCTCTTCCTTGTCATGGCTCGGTAAGTTAAATAGACTCCGTGGCATAGGCATCTCCTTCATTATCTTCGACGATGGCAACTCTGCATGTTTTGCTAATTTAACCCAACTTTCGATCTTGTGCCTCGAGCACAGTACAATAAATGGCCGAATCCCGTCGTGGTTTGGGAATATGACCCAACTGGTGTCAGATCATAATCAACTGCAAGGCCCATTCCAGATTCCATCTTCCAACTTCAACACCTCGAATCCTTTACTGTTGCTCATAATAACCTGAGTGGCACGGTGGAATTAGCCAAGTTTGTTAATCTCAAAAAGTTAAGCCTATTATGTTTGTCAGCAAACAATTTATCATTGCTCTATAGTGTCAATTCTAGTGCAAGTGTTCATAAGTTCACAGGCTTGGGATTGGGATCTTGCAACTTAAGCCACTTTCCTGATTTTCTGGGCTATCAAGATAAGCTGGAGGAACTTGAACTATCCAACAATTTCATTCAGGGCCCAGTACCGAGATGGGTGTGGAACAAAAGCAAAGACACTCTAACGATTCTTGATCTTTCTAATAACTTTCTCCCAGGTTTTGAACAACAAACAACCTTGTTTTCATTGACTAAAGTAATATATTTAGATCTAAGTGGTAATATGTTTCAAGGATCTCTTCCCACACCACCTCAATCCACCCAAGTTTATTGAATGGCGAGGAACAACTTTAAGGGTGAGATTTCACCAAATATTTGTGGTTTGAAGGCTCTTTATGGCCTTGATTTATCCTACAACAACTTCACTGGCAAGCTTCCTCAATGTTCAGCAACTCTTTGCAATATTTAAATCTCGGCAGCAACAATTTTTAGGGCAGGTGTCCTAAGACTTAAACAAAAGAGTGCAACATCAGGATGCTTTTCTTGGATTCAATTGAGCTACAAGGAAGGTTACCAAGATCATTGGTCAACTGTAAACAGCTTCAATTTCATGTTTTGGGAAATAACCAAATCAATGATACTTTTCCATCATGGATGGGGCAACTGCAAGAGCTCAAGATTCTCATTTTAAGGTCTAATCAGTTCCATGGTGTGGTAGGGAATCAAGCAACTTATTCTGACTTTTCCAATTTGCAGATTATTGACCTCTCTCATAATTACTTTTCAGGGCAATTGCCAATGCAACATTTCCTTTGTTGGAAAAAAATGAAGATGGTGGATACAGATCAATTACAATATGTTGATGCGCCCGTTATTATGCGATCACCAAATCCTTGGATGTTGCTGGGTTACTCATACTCAATGTCAATAACCAATATAGGCACGCTACAGTATTACTCTAAGATCCTTGAATGCTTTATGGCCATTGATTTTTCAAGCAACAAATTTGAAGGAGAAATTCCAAATATCACTGGAAGCTTAAGCGGACTTCGCTTACTCAATGTCTCCAACAATAATCTCAGTGGTGGAATTCCTTCTTCTTTAGGGAATCTAACAAATCTGGAAGTTTTAGATCTTTCTCAGAATAATCTCTTGGGAGTAATTCCTTAGCAACTAACGCTGCTGATTTTCCTTGACAGTTTTAGTGTGTCAAATAACCATCTTACTGGTCCAATACCACAAGGGAAGCAATTTGCTACATTTCAGAGCAATTCATATGAGAGGAATCCAGGATTGTGTGGGGAACCTTTATCAAGGAAATGTGGAACTTCACAAACTTTATCACCATCACATTCTGTTGCAGAGGGAGATCAGGAATCGGATTCCTTGTTTGATTTTGGTTGGAAAACGGTTTTGATTGGATATGGAATAGGCTTAATAATTGGATTAGTGATTGGGCAGGTTGTGACCAGAAGAAAATACAAATGGTTTCTGAAAATTTTCAAAGTGAGACAGCCAAGAAGGATAAAAGGGCAAAGAGGCTGACTAATGTGTGCATATTTATTAGAGTTTTTATTGGTGTTTTTTATGATTAGTGGTGGATTTTTGGTTTAGTTTTGTTGGTTAGTTGTTTGATTTGATGTTTTCAGGTGATGAGTGGAGTTTGGTTGAATTGTAATACATTTGTAGCTCAAAGTTGAAATTTTAAGTGGAATTGGAATCTTGGAGAGGAGGGAGCTGAGGATGGGCGGATTTGAGCAAGCATGGTTTCTGCCCCAGGCGTGACATGATGGCTCGCGGAGCATAGATTGAATTTCTGATTAAGGCTCGATATAGTTTAGCTGTTGAGTACAGCTGGTAATTGATAATTAATTTATACTAGTATTTGGTAAAATTAGTTATTTGTTGTTGGTAGAATATAAAATTCTCAGTAGGAAATATTATTTATATAATACAAAAATATATTCTGTGATGAATGGACAAGATGGAGCTTTTCCAAACAGTTGTTGTTTGGACAAATCAGCTAACAACTACTATTTGAAATATTTAATCTAACACTTTTAGAGTAGTTGTTAGATATCAAACAGTTAACCATTAGCTCAAAAAACAGAACCAATAAACATCCACTAAATGGAAATATGAATCATGATACATAGTATACGCTTTGTAGCTGCCAGATTTTTCTTAGATATGTTGCCCAAATTAGGTTTCCTATGTAAACTTGTTTCTATTGATTGCAGGCAGGGGATGGTGTAATAGGTTTGTTGTTTAATACTTGTTCATTTTGATATTTTCGAAGTATTATGTAAAATTTCAGTTTTGATATTTTGTCTTGTAAGAGTAAATTCCTGCATTTTAAAAGCAGCATTCCAAGCAAGGGATGACTCAATTGATATTCTCATTTGTAAAAATTGTGGAAGATCAAGAATTCGAGTCTCCACTGCCATCCGCAATATTGGTGTGCAAGGGAATGGTGACCGGTGTTGTGTAATCCACGGTCTATTCAGCCTCTTTATAAACAAGAAGGGAAAAAAAAAACCTTTTATGCATGTAAAATATAAAATATTAGATGTAAAATGTACGTTGCTTGATTGAGCAGGCTGATTATGACCGCTGAATGTTTGGAGCACATAACAGTTGTCGGTGTTACTTCCCGTCAATGACCAGGGTTCTGGGGCGATATGTATTAGTACTGATTTGTAGTGTGTTTACCTGAAGTAGCTTCTCTAGCGTTCACGGTCTGCACAGTTGATTGCTACGGTAGTTTCAGCATATTGTCAGTTTTGTAAACCTTTTAGGCACTGAAATTGAATCATGATCAAGATTCTTTTGGGCAGAGATCATCTGTTCCAATGTTATGACATTCACTCAGATCTTAGTGCTTCGCAAATGTATATGCTGTGAATGTGTGCATACCGATGTAATACATTGGTTACAAGCTTCATCTATTGCTTTATTGTTTTGTAATACAAGCCTTATAATGTACTGATTAAACAGGGCCTGATTATTTTCCAGCAAATGTCAGCGGTATCAGGAGCCACCGATGGTTCCATTTAGATCATGTTGACGAGTCGAGATTTGTAAGAAGATCTTTGCTCAAGTCTTTCTTCTTACATTGGGTTAATAAGATCTCTGTTTTCAATCCATATTGGTGCTAGACCTTGCAAATTGTTATCTTGAGAAGGCAATGTAGTGGTAAAGTGGCTTCCACTCTTTTTTTATAAGCAATTAACTTTTTTATTGATAATGTGAGGGAAAAATCATCTTAATCAAGGATTCAGGTGATGAAAAAGCATACCTGCAAGGATATGACAAACTCATACCTCAAGTCAAAACAAAACTGGAAGAGCAAAAGAACAACCAAAAACAGAATAAAAAAGGGACAAAAGCACGCCCAACAAGTTGGAGAAACCAAAAAAAACACACCCAAAGAAGACAAGAAAGAGAATCTGCCCAAAATGAACAGTTAAAGTTGAGCTGCTCTCCTATTGCGAAGGAGGATGAAATGATTCTCTTGGTTGACATTGCATAATGTGAATTTTGTAGTTCAATGGGTATATGATGATATTTCTACCCTTTAGTGCAACTATGAGGTGGTTTGCTTTCAACTCTAACATGAGATTAATTTTATATGGTCGTTGAATTTTACCGTCTTTAAAGTAAAATCACAATTTTTTTTCATCCAAACAAAATTACTTAATTATGTTTTTATTTTATTAAAGTAACTTTCAACCAATTTTCCGATATAAGTAATCGGAAAATTAACGTGACAACTGACGTCTCAACGAAATTGACTGTAAGTGATTTTAGTAAAATAAAAATATAATTAAGTGATTTTTTTGGAATGAGAAAAAAGACCTATATCATCTTATTGTTCATATGAACAATATTTTTTTAGGTTTTGATAGATCTTAGGATGATATGGTTTGGTTCTCATTCACGTCCGTGCCTCCAATCTTAGGATGATACCATCACTTGGTTGGTATAGGATCTCTAACAGTTTATTTGTTTGGAGAGAATTGGAGGAAAAAAAAAAAAGAAAAAGAAAAAAAGAAGCAAAATTAATTTAAAAAAAAAAAATCAAATTAAGTGTCTCTGGGATTAAAATTTTGCTTGTCAGTAAAATTAAAAACTAAAATGAATATTTAATTAATTCAGTTATTATTGCTTCTATAAATTATAAATTAGATGTTCAATATTAAAAGTTAGCCTTTTTATTCTTAATAAAAAAGTTGAAAAATTCAACTTTTCTTATAAAAGTTAGTTTTATAAAATGCTTTTTTAAAAAACTTTTTACTTACATTATTATAAAATAATTTATAACTGTTTTTTATTGGCTAAAATTATATTTTCAATTATTTATTTATAATTATCAGGTCCACTTAGAGCCTGCTTGACATTGTATTTAGCAAAAATACTTTTTTGAAAAAAAAGGGATTTTTTACAAAAATCTACAAAAGTGCTTAAATATTTACAAGAATACATGTATTCAAAATTTTTTTCAAAAATTAAAAAAATACTAAAGTTCTTTTTTAAAAAATGCCAAAAAATATTACAAAAGAATTGGCCCCACTTCTGTTCCTTCTCCTTTCTCAATTCCATTTTTATTTTATCAACCATAATTTTAGTCTTTTTTATTTTTTTTTATTTTTAACATGAAATCGTAGAAGAAAAATTATGTTTTGTTTATATTTGCAATTATCAAATATAGATTATTCCTTTATCTTAATAATATTTTCTTAAGAATATGCAATGTCCTTCAATCCATACTTTCTATTTGGCAGTCATATTACATGCATACTTCGTTAACAGGATAGAAATGACAACAGTATAATTTCCACTTACACAATTTGTTTCCAAAGACAACAAATATTATCGTGATGAATAAATCAAATATAATTGATTGATGATTAAATTAATAATTATAGAGTGATATTTGATTGTGAAAGATTTGAAAAGTAACATAAAAAATTAATATTTGAATACCAAAACTCAATGTTTTTACTTGAGCTTTATCCAATATTTACCAGAAAATTAATGAAAGTTGAAATAAACCAAGATTTACCGAAAATTTACCTCAAATTTATTTAAGATTTATTCAAAATTTACCTAATATTTATCAAAAAATTAATGAAAGTTGAAATTATTCAAGATTTATTTAAGGTTTACTCAAGATTTATTTGAGGTTTACCCAAAATTTACTCAAAATTTACCGGAAAATTAATAAAAGTTGAAGTTAATTAATATTTACTTAAAATTTACCAAAGGTTTACTCAGTGTTTACAAAAAAAAAATTAATGAAATTTGAAGTTATCTAAGGTTTATTCAAAATTTATCTAAGATTTGTCCGAGATTTATCTAAAATTTACCATAATATTATCTATTATTTACTATAAAATTATTGAAAGTTGAAATTACTCAAGATTTATCCAAAATTTATCTGAAGTTATCCAAGATTTATTTAAGATTTATCCAAAATTTGTTCAAGATTTACCTAAAATTTATATAAGGTTTACTAAAAATTAATGAAAGTTGAAATTATCAAAAATTTATCCAAAATTTACCCAAAGTTTACAAAATAACTAATGAAAGTTTAAATTACCTAAAGTTTACCTAAAATTTATCGAATGTTTACCAAAATTTATCCTTACATTTACCAAAGATTTACCAATATAATAATTAACTAATAGTTAACCTGAAAGATCAATTGAAACACCAGCTTTATTACTTTATTATAGTAAGTCAAACGAGAAATTATAATAAAATTGATGAAAGAAAATTTTACAAGCTTTCATTATGAAAGGCATCCTTTGACACTATAATTTTGGGCTAACCAAAATACATTTCTACTCGAAGAGAATTCTTCTGAAAAGAAATAATTCATTTTTGACTTCCAAAGAGCAGGTAAAAATACCAATTCTGTCAATTGCTTGCGATTTGAGCCTTCTAAATTTCCCAACAGAATTACCTGGCTTGTCTCTCCTTCACATATACTTGGTATAATTCAACAATGCAAATTCCAGTTTTGAATATATAATATTAATTAACCTGTGTGTCTTTTTCTCTTCCTCCAGTAAAAGCAGTAGTACAAGAAATCCAATAGAGCTACAACAGCCACGATTGATGACACAGCAACCCAATTATTGTTGTATTGCTCCCTTTCTCCCCTTTTTTTTTTATTTTTCTATTTTACTCTCTATTATATTAAAAAATTCACTTCCTATTTTAGTTTGTTTTGAAAATTGTGTGCACTCCAATAATACGCTTTATCTCACTCTTTATTTTAATTTTTTATTGATAAAACTATCTAAAAAAATGAAAAGAGAGAGATACTAAGACAAAAAAAAAAAAGGGAAGAGAGAATATGATAAGAGAATAAAGAAAAATAATAAAATATTAATTAAAAAACTCTCGAATTATATAAATTTTAAGAATGAGATAAATAAAGATAAATATAAAGAGACCGTTAAATATGTTATAATAATAATAATAATAAGGGAAAAGTACCAAAAAAAAAAAAGTGACTTGTACATTTTTAATTCAATGTATGTGGTTTTTTTTTTTTTACAAAACAGGGTACGTGTTATGTTTAGAGTATCTAACACTAACATACGTACCCCGTTTTGTTAAAAAAAAAGCCTACGTACAATTAAAAATGCGTGAAACCACATGCTGTTTTTTTTTTCCCTAATTATAATAATATTGTCATTAAATATGATCAATTGCGGCAGGTAAGTAGGTATTTGCCTACTAGGTCAAGAAGTAACACAAAATCAAGAAGGCGAACTTGTCCAACCTCACCTAATTCGATATTAATGTTGAATTAAAATACTGAAAAAGAAAAATTCATATTTGACTTACCATTATCATCCAGTGGTCTGCAGGCATCGGCGTTGTGGGCGGTGGTGATGGTTGATAGAATGGATAGTTCTCATACCTTAAATTGCGGCCTGTTCTTCAGTGCGTTTTGAGGTGGGAACGCCGACAATATCCTTTAATTGACCAGATTTAAGTAATTCTCCAATCTTAGCAACAACAAATGCAGCAGTGGAGTCAGTCCCAAGACCAAGAACCATGCCTGATCTAAAATAATCTTGTTGTGTCCGGAATAATAATGTAAATTAAAATATTCAATTAACAAAAGAAATGAAAATACAAAAATAATACAGGATTTATGTGAAAACTCTCCAGTATAGAGAAAAAAAACTACATGCCAAATTCCGAATCAAATCTATTATAAACAAATTCAGGTACAAACAATTCTCAAATAAATCACAAACTTAAGAAATCTCAATACAAAAAGACTAAATTAATTTCTTAGCTAGAACTCCAATTCTCCTAGATTGAAAATTGTTAAGAAAATAATCATTCAAAATATTTTTGTAATAAATAATACCAATAGATGTTGACAGTACCCAGAAAAGTAATCAAAGATTAAAAACAATCTGACTTCTTGAACTTTGATTTATTGCAGAGAAAAAAAAACTCAGCTCTTGTCCTACTGTGTTCTTTCTTGTGCCGTTTGTCTCCCTTGTGTTTTTTCTACCTAGACCCTTATGCAATATATATACCTACTTCTTAGAAGACATGTTACTTCAAAAGGAAAAACTAAAATCCCATTGCAATTCAACCTCCTTATTCATGTGGTTGACATCAATTCCTTCTTTTCCTTTATATTTTTTTTCCCTTTCTTTCTTTTAATCTAATGCTAATCCTAATCCTAATTTGGTTGGACTCAAAACCCAACATAATTGATGGCTTTGTCAGCAGCTAGTTTCTCGGTAGACTAGAGGTGGAGAGATGCGTCCATGCACTCAAATAACTAAAGAAAGAAGACAGAGAGATGATAGATAGGTAGAAGAAGGAAGAGAAAAATGAAAAAAATAAAAATGAAAAATGGATAAAATTGAAAAGTGAATTTAAAAAAATTGAAAAATAAAAAAATGTATGTATTTTTAGAAGAAAAAGTTATAAATGTGTAGTTTATGAAATTCCTAAAAAAAAAAAAATTAATAGAATGTATTTGCAATAGTCATTACCAGCTTACGGTTGATGGAGAAACTATATATCATTTAGTTTCTAGATTATAGATAATTGAAAAAAATTAACAATTGAAGACTACATCGATCAGATAACAAAATAACAATAGACTTCATCTTCTTCTATTCTACGGGTTCAACTTATTTAGTAAATTGTAATATTTCAGTAACTATATGTAACATAATATTTTAACTAAAATAATTTTTGAAATACTGAATGGTTACAATTTATATAATTGGAATATACCCAGTGAAATTCACCCTTTATTCTACTCCTCATACCACAACAACAACTCCATGTCCTGAATCTTACCAAATCATTGGAAACTTCCCTGATTTCCTCCTTTCACCACTGAGGTTAATTTCACTGAATTTTTTTTTATTATAGTAAAATCATAAAATCACAGAATTATGTTTTTATTTATAGAAGTCACTTATAATCGTTTTCCGATGAGACGCCAACTGTCACATTATATTTTCGGTGACATTTCAGTTGTCACGTCAGATTTCAGGTGATATGTATCAGCTTTCTAGTTATCTATATCGGAGATTTGACACAAAGTGATTTTAGTAAAATGAACAAAAAGTTCAACAATTTTTTTGGAATGAAAAAAATTTTATAATTTTACTGCAACAGCAACAAAGTTAAATAACTATATATGAAATCAAGCCTCCACAACTGTTCCCTAACATGCTCCCATCATCAACTCTACAAGTCAACTCCTTCCTCAACCTCTCTCATATATAACATCAAATCCTGCAAATACCCACTAATTTCTCTAACTACGTTAAGGGTTCTCGATCGTTTCCTCAACGTCATCTATGAAACACAAGATTGCTAGTTATAATGAATTCAACATTAAGTCTCTCAAACTCTTCGTAGCAGAAATGAATTAGGTAGTAACCATATGCCCAATTTATCCAAATTATGTAATGAAAAGTCTGTTTTTGATCTTCAAGTTTTGTTGAAGATCGAAAACCAATAATGACTTGTCCAAATTATGTAATGAAAATTCCTTGTGAAATGTTTCTTTCTTTTTTTTTCTTTTACTTATCCACGTAAAGACATATTCTGCATACATTTTACTTGTTGTCTACTGGCTTTAGAGGATCATTTATCCCTAACTCAAATGAATTTATGTATAAAATCAAAATGTTCAGTATTTTTTAGTTAAAAATTTTCTTTCCTGACTGAATTGTTATTATGATATAAGTTCAACCGCAGATGAAATTAACTCAGAGCGTGAATAATAGATTTTTTTTATATAATTTTTATCCGCGTGATAGTGATCTGGGTTCAATTTTTGTTGATATTAAAGTATAAATCATTCTTTATCTACATATTGCTGTCAGCTAAATAATTAATTAAGTTTCGATTAATCACAGTCATCATTATAAGGATGATGAATTTTTTGTTCAGAGTAACTAGGCTTGGAAAGGTTGAGAAACAAATTAAGAGTTTAGTTTTTTTTTTTTTTTGTCGGAATAGTATCCGAACGGGAGGCAAAACAACTGCGTCCCCGTCTTCAAGTTAAAAAAATTATAAATAATAATATATTAATATCAGAATTTTATATAATAAAATAATTAATTTAACATGCATAAAAATATAATAATTCATTGTGAAGTTACTATTATGTAGATATAAAAATTTACAATTAAAATAAAAGTAATAATTCATAAATATCAATAAAAAATTAATAAACATCCATATCTAACTTAAAAGTTTACATATTAAGAAGAAATAAATAATTCATAAAATCTCATATTGCTACTATTTTTGTTATTTTTTTCTTTCAAGACTTTATTGTACTGAAAACTCTAATATTTTTATTCAATTTGTATCCATATAGTGCCCATCCTAGAATATCATGAAGTAATTTCATTCTTCAACAATATGAAACAATAAAAATATTTATCTAACAAGTAATTTACCGTATTTTTTTTAGATTTCTATTTACAAATAAGTGTTTTTAAAAAAAAAAAAAATTGAGGCTAAGAATCAAGAATGCACCGGATCATCTCAACTAGGTTGGAGCACTCTTAGCATTTTTCATAATTTACTTGATCTCAAATTTACAAATAAGTTTAAAAGAAGGCTAATTCATATTTAAAATTAAGTTATTTTATTAGTAACTCAACCCTTATTAATTTAATAGTATTACATACAAATTTTTTATATAGTATTTGATCAAATTGATCTCATAATTTATTTGATAGATTCTATTTGAGCTTTTAGTAAAAAGTAACACTTTTCTTATTTTAATGGCGACAAAAATCTAGAGTTCTATGGTGTAAGGAAACAAGAATATAAAGTACTTCCATATGACTACTTTTGAAAGAGGCATAAGAAATTTCATTGGTCTCATCTTCATACCAGAGGGTGATCTCTATTCTCCTGATGAGATCAGAAAGGGTATTTTGGATTATTATAAACTGCTCTTCAAAGAACTTCTTTTTATTAGGCCTTCTCTTGTGTCACCTGAATTCAAAAAGCTATTAGCTAAAAACTCTTCACTTTTACAGTCACCTTTTCAGCTTTGATCATATTAAGTCTGCAGTATGGTCTTTTGAAGGTGGTAAAGCTCCAGGACCTGAAGGTTTTAATTTCTCCTTCTTCAAAGCAGCATGAGACTTTATTTGTTTCGATGTTGTAGAATTGGTGGATATTTTCTATAATTCAGGAAAGTTACCACATGAAATCTCTTCTTCCTTTGTCACTCTGATTCCGAAGATTGAAGGGGCAACAAAGATTTTGGACTTCTACCCAATAAGCCTCGTTGGGAGTCTATATGAAATCATATCAAAAATACTAGCTAACAAACTTCACAGTGTGGTGTCTAATGTTGTTAATTTGCAGCAAAATGCTTTTCTTGCTGAGCAAAATATTCTGGATAGTGTACTCTGGTGGTATTCTCTTCAAGTTGGATTTCCGCAAAGCATTTGATAGTATCAATTGGGATTATCTTGACTCCATTTTGCGACAAATGAATTTTGGTACTAGATAGAGGTCTTAGATATATGAATGCGTCTCTTCGGCTAAGGTTTCTTTTTTGGTCAATGGTAATCCTACAAAGGAAATTGAGTTGCAAAAAGGACAGGGCGACTCTCTCTCCCTTCTCCTTTTCATCATAGTTGCTGAAGGCTTCTCTGTAATGCTTAAGTTAGCATCTTTAATCGGGATTTTCTTTGGTGTTCCATTCTCATTTGACTCTTAAAAGATCTCACACTTATGATACGCAGACGATATACTTCGCTATTTTGCAATACACATGAGACATATCTAATTAATATCAAGCATCTACTAAAGTGCTTTTCTCTCATATCTGGTTTGCATATCAATTTTGAAAGAGTTCTATTATTAGGCTTAATATGGGCAATTCTTGGGTCATAGAAGCAGCTAATTATTTTGAAAAATAAGAAGAAACTGACATCCTGGAAATCAAAATTCTTATCTTTTAAAGGAAAGCTTACCTTGATTAAGATATATCTAAATAGTCTTTCGATATATTACCTCTCCATGTTTAAGCTTCCTAAATCTATGGCTTCTCAAATTAACTTTTTATTTAAAAAATTTTTCTTGGGTGGATCGTTAGAAAAAAAGAAAATGTGCAATATTACGTGGGATATCATTCAAATACCTAAGGGGGAGCTAGGTGTCGGATCCTTGCTTGAAAAAATTAAAGTCTTACTCTTCAAATGGCTATGGCATATCAAAAACGAGAACGGAGATAACATTCTTTAAGCAAGAGTTATTATTGAAAAATGTAAGATTGACCCTGGTTATTCTCTCTCATCTGTTGTGTCAACTAATCAATTCTCTAATGTTTGGAAAGATATATGGAATCTTTAATTTCTCCAACCTTTCAACGGTGGTATTAAGGTTATGCTTAGTAATAGAGATAGTTGCAAATTCTGGCTTGACATATGGGTTTATGAAACCCGCCTTTTTGAACATTTCCCTAGATTGTTCAATATTTCTCTTGATCAAGGTGCTTCTATTAGAAATATGGGCCTTTAGGATGGGCTCAAATGGGAGTGGATTTTTAGATGGAATAGGCAGCTTAGACCTTAGGAATCTAAACAATAATAGTTTCCATAATACCCTCCAATATAGCATACTAACCCGCTATACAAGTGAGTGCTACTACATATATGATACTGAACCTTCAACTATTGTTCTTTTTTTTAGCCTTTACCATTTTAACATATGATGATATTTGTACATAGCAATATATAACCATATAAATAATTATCATCATTCAGGCTTATTAAGAATCCATAACGAATAAATCTATAACTGAGGGCTAAACACATCCAAATAAAACATCCATACAATCCATAATTTGAAATACAATTTAAAACAAAATCCAATTTTATCCCAAACAGTATGATATGAAAAGAAATGCATGAATGTGAGCTGACTTTGGATCTGACTGGCTTGGCTTCTTCTTGTCAACTCTACCTATGGCTCTAAACCTACGTGTAAAAAACCCACGCGCTAAGCTATCCCAGCTTAGTGGTACATATAATCATATAAATTATATCATACATGGTATACAATTCATATCACATAATCATATATAACATAACCTTTCCATATTACAATTTGTATTAATCACGTCATATTATCATGCCAAAATATTTCATGCCATATCAATAATAGCATACTTAGTAAGCAGAAGCCATTTCCTTTATTTAGTAAACACTGTGATACAATTTTCTGTTTTCCGTTTATCCAATTATTTTGCCTAATTACTCTATACTAGACTACCGGATACGGGTTGTGAATAGGGATGCTCTCGGAGCTGAAGCCACCCTTTCCACCTAATCATACTGTCTTTTCTGTACACGAGTCAAGTGCGCTCTCGGTGCTGAAGCCAATTTGACTGAAAAATATATAATTGCTAGCTTAAAAGGGTCAAGGGTGCTCTTGGAGCTATAGCCACCTTGCTAGACAAATTAAATAACGACTATCATAATGGGTTAAGGGCGCTCTTGGAGATGAAGCCACACTGCCTGACAAATTAAATAATGACTATTATAATGGGTCAAAGGCACTCTTGGAGTTGAAGCCACCTTGCCTGACAAATTAAATAACAGCTATCATAATGGGTTAAAGGCACTCTTAGAGCTGAAGCCACCTTGTCTAAAAAATAATGCATGGAATAACTCTACGGTGTCGTAACCATCCTCAATAGCTTGTCATCTATCCTATAGTCAATCCCAATACAAGTAAGGGCATTTTAGTCTTTTTTTCTTTATAATCGCATGAGCCGTATTCCTTGGTATTGCATGGCAATTTAAACATTGTAACACATTATCATTCATATCATCTCTTCCATATCATATCACATTATATTCCATGCATGTATTATCATATACATGTCCATTTATCTCATGTCATGCCATAGCACATAGAGCATAATATTATTATCACAATTACCAACTAAATTATCACATATTATCTCATGGTAGACAAGGCATATGTCTATCTTTAATATTACCATGCCCGATATCATACTTCTGCATATAAGTAAGTCGCATATATACATTAGCATGCTACCACATGCTGCTGTAGTAGTGGTGCTGTTGGCCTTGCCCATTGTGGGTCTGGATAGGCCTGGAGTTGCCTGAGTCCCGACCGGGAAAAGGCCCAACATCAGCAATGAAAAATCATATTTCATATGCTAACACTAATTCACTTGAATTCAAAGCACAATAATACTTTCCAGAATGTCATACCTCAATGAAATAGACCATTTTGTCATTGTGAACATGTCATAATCTATTTAATTCTTATTTCATCAATTTAACTTGAAAATCATGAATAATCCATGCCATTAATCCATACCAATGTGTTCAGACTATTCAGATCAATAATCATGGAATTTAACAGTGACATAACATCTAAAAATACCTATTCACTAGCAAACATGCAGCCAGAGAGCGAATAAACATGATTATGTATACAAACCTTTAACAATATAGCCAAAAATCCTCACTCTACGTCTCTCTCACGTTCTGATGTTTGTTTCCTCACCAAAAACCCTAATTAAACTCTTGATAAAACAATCCCATTTGTGTTTTCAAGTGTTAAATCAAATGGGAATTGAAAGGGAACTAATAAGAGTGTTTCTAGAATGTCTAGGACATGCAAATATCGGCTGGATTTCTGATAAGAGTGGAGAAGGGTGTAAAAATATATATTTATAACGTATAGTCCAAAGGTGAGTCCCGATCTGAAAATTGGTGTCGTGAACAAGAAACCTTTCTCGCCACGATATGTCTTTTTTTGAGCCACCAAAACATAAAATACCCCTCAAAATCCACATTACTTCTAAGCCCCAATTTTTGGGCGTTACAGTTTCTGCTCAACTTGTTTTCAAACGATCATATCTTTATATAGAAGTGTGATAGGTTAATTTGGTCCCATAGTCCCAATGGAATCTATTCAGTAAAGTATTGTTCAATATTTCTCTTGATCATGGTCCTTCTATCAGAGATATGAGCCTTTAGGATGGGCTCAAATGGGAGTGGATTTGTAGATGGAATAGGCAGCTTAGACCTTGGTAATTCGAACAACAACAGTTTCTACTTAGTCTGGTTTTACACTATCATATCTCTCTATATAATCGTGACGAGTTGATTTGGTCCCACAATCCTAATGACATCTATTCAGTAAAGCCTGCAGTTGATTTTATGTCATCTTACTCTCATTCTCCTCCTATATCCCACGTGGCTAAGGTTTGGAAGGCTCTTATTCCGCCTAAAATGGAGGTTTTCTCTTAGCTTGCTCTTCTTAATAGGTTGAACACCAAAGATGCATTGTGTACTAAAGGCATTATACCATCCAACAACAATCTTTGTCCCCTATGTAATAGCGTAGAGGAAACGGTTAATCATTTACTAGTATAATGCCCCTTGGCCAGTGTATTGTGGTATAAATTTTATATCTGGTGGGGTATTGCATGGGTATTTCCAAAATCTTTGATGGACATATTTCTCAGTGGGATTTCTTAGCATTGGGCTCATTTCAAAAGAAATTATGGACCATTACTTTCATGCAATTTTATGGTCTATTTGGCAGGAATGAAATGAAATGGTCTTTAATGGAAGAGCTCTAAAATTTGAGAACCTCCTTTTCATCTTTGGTCATAGATCAGAGGCATGGATGTGAGCTATTAGTGATTAAGGTCTTTTATAGAACCAAAATCTCCTTTTAAGAGAGGACACTATTAAACTCCACTACTTTAGGCCCAAACTCAGACCATTTCCCTTTGGGTGGCTTTTTGCTCCTCTAGATTTTGTTAAAAGGAACACATACAGTTCATCTATTGGAAAACAAGGGCTTGTGGGAGTAGGAGGTGTCCTTCGAGACTCGATAGGTCATGTTATATGTCTTTTCTCTGCATCTTTGTGAGATTATGGTTCCAATGTAGCTGAGGTAGTGGCCATATGATACGTTGTTCAAATCACATTAGAATGTGAGTCTTTATTCTTTTCAATATCATCTTTGAATCTGACTCATCAAATGTGATTGCTTGGCTCACTAGAGAAGATTCCCTTAAGCCATGAGAGTTGCATAAGGAATTCTGTCTTAATGAAATATATAAGCAACGTCTTAGGTCAATCTCTTTTTTCCACACAAGAAGAGAAAATAATTTCATGGCAAATTGCTTGGCTAAGCAAGCAGTTTCAAGATCTAATATATTCATTACTTGAATTTTGCTATTCATATGCCTCAATTTGTCTTTTTCATGTTTTGGTCTTCCAAGAGAATTAATCATATTTAGTTTCACAATGTATTTTCCATTTTGATGTATTAGTTTTATCTGGAGTTTTTTCACCTTCTTGAACCCTTTTCAAGATGGGTTTTCACTACAAGAATTTTGTGATTAAGCGACGCCATTTTGGTATTGCTATTTACAAAATGACATTGCTAAAACTGCTTAGATACGCCATAGAGACACCAGCATGGTGTCTCAAAAAATGTCGTTGCTAAGCTAATTTAGTGACGCCAAATAAGTGATGTCGCTAATAGTGACGCGTATAAATGGTGTCGCAAATTAGCAACATCAAAATAGAATCGCTATATTTATAATGTAGCGTCGCAAAAGAAGCAACAATAATTATTTGACGACAGCATAAGCGACAACACCCTTGCATTTCTATTTGTTTTAATATAGCGACAACTATTCGGCATCACTAAAATTTTCATTTAAAATCTATCATTTATTAGCGACAACTATTGGACGTCGCTAATAATAATTCATATTTTAATATTAAAATTGACTTGTTTATGAAAAAACAACCCAATAATCATATTTTCATTATAATCACACCATTCAACATTAATCATAATCCAAAATCAGTTCTTCTAACATACTCCCTAACAGTAATCTAAGTAACATTAAGATCTAAAGTTATATTCAACAATTTGTGCATATAAGTTAGTGTAAGAAGCAAATCTCAATATAAGTAGAAAAAAGATAAACACATCATAACGTGGATGTTGGATCTCTAGGTGAAGAAGTCTGGTCAGGATAGTACCGATGATTCGGGACTGCGAGCTATGTGTCAATTCACATACTAAAGCATGCGCATGTTCTTCCATGGCAGCATGTAGTCACTACTCAGTCTATAGTTGTATATCCCGAACAGCTCCTCAACATGCTGCTCAACACGTTCTTCAACAAGCTTCTCAATAAGCTGCTCAACACGCTCCTCAATAGCCCCATCCTCCCACAACATTTTCAACTCTGAAACTAATGGTTGTAAGAATACATCTAACTTATCTTTTAGATTTCGAGGGCCAGAAATCAATACATTAAAAAACATTGAAGAATCTTTCATACATAACCAGGAGGCAAATTATATTCAATAACAATGACTGGCCAGCACGGATATTGTTGCCTCGATTGACCAAAATGTTGGAATCCATAAGTGCATAACCCAAGCTTGACATTGTTATTATATATATATATTACTTCACTCCATAAACAAAAATATTTTCCATATCATCTAATTATCACTAAAATTTATTTTTCAAAAAAAAAATTATCATTAAAATATGTACACCCACATTGTAAAAAGAACTATCACAACTCACATTCCCATACAATATTATCGCAACTTATTCACATATTCTCTAATCATATGCCCTAAGCAACTTCCAATTTATTATTTTCCATTATCACATATAATGGGGCATTTTAAGATTCTAAATCCATTTTACTATTTGGCTATATCATACAAGTCACTGCTTCCATATTCATCACATTCCACATAAATTAAAACAGAGATATATACAAGAAAATAGCCACAAACTATAACTTTAAAGTATCACTATATATCTATGTGGACAACTCTCGTTTTAGTACCATCTTTCCAACAACCCAAAACCCATATACATGTATTAATAGTACATCAACATTATAATAATTCCACCTAAGACTTATAATCTAGAATAATATAACGAGGAATTCTAAGATGCATCTTGTATAATTTACACATAGCCTTTAGAACTATCATATCATCAACTTTTTAATTTCAACCATTGATAATACAAGATAATAAGTGGTTGTGACTAAAAGTTGATAATCTAATGGTTTTAAAGGCTATAGTTGTAAATTACTTCATATGCACTATAAAAGCCAATGTAACATTTCTATTTCACTAATCCATCAAGTATAAAAAAAACATAGCATCACCGAACTATATATATATATACTTTAAAGTTATCCTAGCTTAGTTCTCTTCATAATTAAAAAAAAAAAATCCAACCTTAATGTTTTATTTCTAGGCTACGGTTTAAAGATCATTAACTGTCCTAAAAAGCTTTCATCCCATTAAGAATTTTAAAATTTCCTTTCATCTTCTAATATGCATCCAACAGCTCTAGACCTTTATTTACCTCAAATTATACCTTTCCAAAGTAAATTTCACTTAATTTAAATGGTGCATGTCTTGTTACAAATGATTAAGACTGTCCATTTTCTTTTCCGTTAAATTGAGGGCTATCCTCGTTTCATAAGTACATAATACTTTCTTGTGGTATCCATATTATGCCATTTTCTTTTCTTTTATGCACTATGAATTATAATTAAGCATAATTATTACAACATTGAATGAATACTTTTATGCCTTGTGAGCTGCGATTAAAGCTAAAAAGAGGCATCTAGAGGAATACAAGACATATATGAGGCATTTGTTAAAAGTAAGAATAAAAATAATTTTATTAAAATAATTAAGTATTCCTTTTGCTGTCTTATCTAGGAATAGAAGATATGGTTTTACCACTAATTACATTTTCTTTTTCATGTAGCAGTTTAAACACCTCCCAAGCCTCTATTTTGCCGTTTTAGGGAGTTATCTTGGTGCACTATCATGACTTTAGATAATGTCCCACTCGGTAACAAGCTCATGTAATTTAAGTTAAAATAAAGCTCAAAGTCAAATAAGAGAGTGATTACTTACTATTTCAAATGCAACACCGTTGAAGGCTGTATGGAACTCAAAGCTTGGAGTAGGAAAGTTCAGTAGTTGGATGATCAAAAAGAAAAAAAAAAAAAAAAAAAAAGCTCAAGGCAGCCCGGAACGTCATAACTGAAAGTGAAATAATACGTGCATAAAAATATAAAGCACACTTGTCATGTCCTAAATTTTACCATAAATATGTATTCTTGATAAATGTTTCAAGATTCAGAAACTCAACCTAATTTCACCTTCTGTAAAGTAATACAGCAATTAAAATGAAACCATATAGTGAACAGGAATCAATGGCCATGCATTCACACAGTAACATTCTCCAAGTGAACCTAGGTTTATGAGAATTATTAACTCCTAGTTAGACTCCAAGAAGATGCTCTCCCTAAGCTTATCCAGAAGAAGAACACGATTACAGCCGACGGAGCTCCATTCTTCTTTTATTTATAAACTACTAAACTTTTTTTATTAGATTTTTAATTCTCCATTAATTCGACCATCCAAAAGCAAACAATTTTTATACTAGTTCATGCTCTTCATATATAACCCCCAGTTTGACAATATTAAACAAAAAACGCAGATGTCCACCTACTGGGTTATGAACAGTAACTGTGCCATAAGAATCAGTACCGGTGAGATGAACCAGCGGCTCGATGCGACGCAGACAACAACTCTAGCGGTGGACGAGGACAACCAGCAGATGAATGGGCACGGATTGACTCCAGCGGCGAATGGTAGAGGAGGCGATGGTGGAGGATGAAGTCGGCTGTTTGATGAGTAGGGATTTGAAATAAAAAAAAAATTGGGGGAACATCGGGGGCTGCTTATTTAAATATAGAAAATAGCGACGCCACAATTGCGTCGCTGATGTTGTAAGTAAACTTTTAAATTAAAAATTGAGAACATTAGCGACGCCAAATAGCGTCACAAAAAATTCGTCGCTAATGGAACGACAGATTACCACTTGAATTCAACAACTAGCGACGCAGCAAAAGAGCGTCGCAGGACACTATCTTGTTGCTAAAGCTGCTTCCATTTATTGAGCAAAAGTTAGCGACGCACTTATGCCGTCGCTAATAGTTTTGAAGCTGGAGGCGTCGCTACTAGTGTAGCTATATTAATAACTTGTAAACTGGTTGCGGGGTGTCGCTATTGCATCTCAATATAGTGACTCCTTAGTAAGGGTCGCTAAAATGCGTTGCTATTTGGCCATTTTCTTGTAGTGAATTTCCCCTTATTTTAATAAAATGAATTCTTTATAAAAAAAATATTATATGAGATATACTCTTATATGTTCGAATGTTTTAATTTTAATATTAATTTATTAAGTGTTTTCAAATTTTATATTAGATGTATTTTATATATAATATAAAAAGTATGTTATTAGATAATATTTTGTTGTATAAATTATACTTTTGTTCATTAGTCGCTATCTATATATATAATATTGTATTTTATAATATATTATTTTATTAAAGATAAAAAAATATTAATAATTATCGGAATCCTAAGGGGTTGGAGACTGGGGGGATTCCCACGGGACAAGAAGAATCCTCCCTGTTCCCGTCCCACCGCACTCAACAAAAAAGAAATTTTCTCTACCCATAGAGGAGTGAGTCGGGGAATTCACATCCCATTCCCACTGTGCTCAGCTCTCTCTTCAAAACTAATTTCACTTAAAATTTCAACAGAGCTACAAAAAATATTACAATTCACCTAAACTCCACTCACTTGAAAACATCAAATCAAACAACTAAACACCAAAACTAAACCAAAAATCCACCATTAATCATAAAAAACACCAATAAAAACTCTACTAAAAACGCACACATCAGTCAACCTCTTTGCCCTTTTCACCTTCTTGGCTGTTTCACTCCGAAAATTTTCAAAAACCATTTGAATTTTCTTCTAGTCACAACATGCCCAATCACTAATCCAATTATTAACCCAAATCCATATCCAATCAAAATTGGTTTCCATCCAAAATCAAACCGGGAATCAGATTCCTGATCTCCCTCAGAATAGGAATGTGATGGTGGTGAAGCTTGTGAAGTTCCACATTTCCTTGATAAAGGGTCCCCACACAGTCCTGGGTTGCTCTCATACGAATTGTTCTGAAATGTGTTAAACTGTTTTTCTTGTGGTATTGGACCTATGAGATGGTTATTTGACACATTGAAACTCGCAAGGAAAATCAACTGCGTTAGTTGCTGAGGGATCACTCCCGAGAGATTATTCTGAGAAAGATCCAAAGATTCAAGCTTTGTTAGATTCCCTAATGATGAAGGAATTCCACCACTAAGATTATTGTTGGAGAGATTGAGTAAGCGAAGTC
>CATIWF010020522.1:0-13722 GCA_949630135.1 Balakata baccata | reverse complement strand
ATAATTTAGATACTAACATAATTACACATGATAGGAATCTCATTATCATGATCCCATCATGATTTCTTTCATGTTATGTTTCATATCATGGACTTTCATTAATCAGTTTAAGATCTATATCAATTCATATGCAAATGAATACTAATATAATGAAAGAATGTCTTTATGAATGTGTACACTAAGTGCTTGAGGTGATTACCTTTTGGGCACATCTCTAACATAGCCAAATTTGTTCCAAGTAAGAGGTCCCCTACTACTGCAACTAGGAGATCTCTACCTCAGCCCAAGTATGATAAGATTCATAAGAAACTTGCAATTTTGTTTTCTCTGCCTCCATCTTTTGTAAGCTAAATTCCAGAGAGGCCACCTTACTCTCAACCATGACGGCCCAATCCCTCCAACTGTCAATGATAGAGTCTTTCTCATATTTAAGCTTGCTAATATGATATTCCTTAGTTGCCACTTCCCAATTAAGCTGAGACTGCCAATCGCTCTCCTTCTTCCATAAAGTCTCCTCCAACATCACCTTTTTGAAAGAGAGTTTTGCAACAAGCGCTCCATGAGCCCCTTGTCTTTAAGAAGAATCTCTCGCTCCTTACCCAGAGCATCAATATGCTCATAATTGGCCATTCAAGTTGAGCAATCTAGAGAAATAAAAAAGAGAAAAAGTAAGAGAGAGTCAACAATAAAAATAAATATAACAAGACAATATATTTCAAAGGCAGTAGAAGGCTAGCCCTCTTCAGTTCATACAAGTCAGATAATGTCTTCCTCACTATAAGATCAGTAAGAAGTCAGCAAGTCATAGCAAGCAACTGCCTTCTTAATTAAAGCTATGCTATCTTTCCCCTTATAGTGAACATATATGGCCTGATAAAAATCGACAAAGACCTCATCCATCTTAAAAGAATCACCCCACTTGGTAAGAGGTCCAGCTGCCTTCTTAGAAGGAATATATATCGCCTTAAACAATGGCCTTTTTCTTTCTAGAGTAAAGGGTCAAAGCTAGAGGTATAGTAGGTTTTGGCACTACACCAGCCATGCTCTCGACATAATAGAGGAAGAAACCTCCGCTTACGAGGGAGAGGAACTCAGAGAAATGGCATCCAAGATAGTTACACTAGAAGTAAAGGTTTTTTTTGTCAGTGATGACACTGCAGTAGCAACAACAAGTTTCTGAGGAACCTAGTGGAACTTGTAGTGGAAAGTTTTCCCTTTCCTTTCTTTTCCATCTTGAGGACTTCCAGCCTCTCAGCGATCTCTTCTTCTGCAAAGAAAAAATATAACAAGGTCAAAATCATTAACAGAAAAGGGACCGAGATCACTTGAGAACAAAAGAAAAGACAAAGCTACCTCCAACAATAACATCATCGAAATTCGGCTGATCAACAGCCGCAACCTCTTCAACAGCAACTGACTGATTCAAAAAAGCATTTACTAACTCCAAACATTAATATCCATTAGCTAGAGCATTCGTAGCTATTTTCTTCAAAGACTTCTGAGTCAAAATCACCACAGCATTCCTACGAGGGGCACCATCCACCCAGGATAAAGGAATACCACTCCAACCCTTAGGATTGCTAACAAAAACAAATATATGGTTCAAATCTCTACAAAATTGTGGAAGATCACTAAAGAGACCCAAGCCGGGACAAGGAATAAAGTAATAGTACTCCTCCCTATGACTAAGGAAAACCAAAATTTGAAACAAATTGCAAGATAAAGGAATAGCTAGGCCTTCGCACACATACATAATAGTGGTTACCAATAACCAGTTATTGGGAGAAAGTTGGTTTAAGGGGACACCATAAAAATTCAACACCTCCCTAACAAACTTGTACAACGAAATTACTGAGACCGGATCTTATGCTTTCCTCATAAACCACGATATGACCCTCAGAGTCTAGCATTTATCCCTAATTTACTAGAAACAACCAATAAATAGGTATTGGGTATACAAAACTCAATATGAATCAAAGGTAACTGACTACTGTCAATCTTCGTTTTCTCTTTTAATGCTTTCCACTTCCTAACAAAGGGCAAAGACTAAGGGCTAGCCAAACCCATCAGCGCGAGAGACCTAGAAGTCAACATAAGAATGGAAAAGGGAGGCGAAGAAGTTGACTCTCCTATATCTAGCAAAGAGGAGGATGGTCGATTAGGGTTGTTTCCCACTAAATTAGACCTTTTCCTAATAAGAGGCATCTCCTATGATCCTTTAGAGGATCCAGATTTTAGATTCTCCCTAACACTTTTTAGTTTTCCACACATGCAAAACAACGACAATACGACACAAATCATAAAAACAATAAACACATCCATATAGTAAAAAGATGCAGAAGCACAAAACAAGGCATAAAAGAAAAAAGACATACTAGAAAGACTCATCATAGCAGTTACAAGAGAAAACCTTAACGAAACTCAATAATCACTAGATAAGAAGAAGAAATGGCAGAAAACTCTAGAAAATGATTCAAACAAGACTAAGGGGAAGCAAAAAGTAATGAAGAGTCACACAATGGGGTATCTAAGAAGTAAGTTTGGAATTAAATGCATAATTAACTGCCGGGAACAGTTTACGAAGAACTAAAAAATTTTGAAATTCAAAAAATACACCGTTTGACAATTGAAGCGACATCTCTATTTGTCAACCAATCAAAACAAGCTAAATCGAATATAAATGATCGATCCTTGTTGGGGAGGAACCCTAATATCACCTCCGCATAAATAAAGCCACATCAACAAATATCTAGCCATTTTGGATCACAGTGAAAATAGCAGGTCGAAAGATCACTTATAAGCGGGTAACCAAGGAAGCCACTCACAATATAAGGGATCGCACCAATAAGAGATCCAGTCACCAAAAAAATGTCTAATCCTCTTCGTACTACACGTAAATAGTTAATGATTCCCTAATAAGGTAGCTATAAAGCATTAAATGCACATATGGCTGAAGGAGGCATGTGCAAGTAAATATGAACAATAAAGAATGACGATAAACCACTTTAATAAGACAGAAAAGCTATATTGGGCAGAGGACATCTAACATTGGAGGCTCAATATTAGAATACTAACAGTCACCCAAGGGGCAAACTAGTAACTCTTTCTCCCATATCCCGTGTAAAGGGATCGCCATGTAGTTTCTAGAAGGCCCAACTTTAATACTCTTCAACTACTTACATTCTCTCTATCCTACTCCTCCAAGAAACTAATTTTACCATTAGAGTGGAAACGTCGGACCCTGTTCATCGCCCATTATGACTTTGTTCTGTCTGCAGAATTCGAAAGTTGATGGACTGAAGTTATCAATAATAAAAAAAAAAATTTAAATGACAAGCAACAACACAATTTATAAGAATATAACTAAAATTCCATAAATATATTAGTATATTCTATATACTAATAGCTATAACTAAATATGATAATTAAATTACCATGTATCACATTGAAGTTCGTGTTACATCTTTAAATGGCTTAAAATAATATTTTTTGGCTTATTATATTATATTTTATCACTTAAATATTGCATAGAGTTTTGTCTCGGAAGTTCCAAGACTCCAAATCGAACAATTATGAAATTTTAAACAATTTCATGTGATTTTTTTTTCAATATATTTTTTGTGTTTTAATATTTCAAAGAACCAGAATTCAATATATAATAGTGAATTTTTCTCGATTTTTGAATGTGCTCAATCTTAAAGTCTAGGCATGGATTTGTCAAATAGATTAGGTTAGACATGTATAGAATGATCATTATCAAATTAGATCCAATTCAGAGAGGATTTTTAGCCAAAACATTCTTTGGAGGATAAAAGGGTTGACTTACTTTAGCATAGGCCAATTATATAAATCACCTCCTAAAATATGAGATGATGTACACTTTGAGTTTTAAAATATCACTCAAAATAATTAAGGGTGGTTACGGATTGAGATGGCCCATTAAACCGGTTAGTCAAATTCGAACTGGACCCAATTAATGTTAGTTCTGAGCTTATACTAGCTCGATTCCATAGGGAAAGATCTAGACTAATCCCAAATTGTTATATTATGGACCATGTAGCTGTATAAGCTAAATATTGATGCACATATACAATATCAAAAAATTACAAATTCTCTTTTTGTGATAAATAGTATTAAATAATTGTATGTTCATCATTTAATAACTGTAAATTTATTACTAAATAATTGGAGGTTCATTATTTAACAATTAAATTTTATTTGAATTATCACAAATTAAACTCTCATAAATTGCATTATTAACCGAAATAAATTCATCTATTTGCAATAAATATAAAGAATAACAGAAAAACAAATTGAACATAATTAAAAAAATGAAAAATTGAATAACAGAAGAATAAGAAGAAGAAAAGGCTCCTTAATAAACGTTAACTTTAAAAAAAAACTACCGCTAAATTAAAAAATATGTGTTTGTCACGTACCGAACTATGTAGCTACACGCATCCGGATCCATGAAATAATTTACCGACTAATTCCAACTCGTGAAATCACCGATTTACCGGTTTCAACTCTTAATTTTTTTAAAAAATATATAATACTAATAAAAACTTATCGTTCCACCTTTACCCCCTCCAAAGTCGTTACAACAACTAGTTTAAAATTTTATTTTTATTTTTTACTTAATATTAAAATAATTAAAAAATAAATAGATTAAAATGTCCCTTACAGAAAAAAAAAAAAAAAAACTATATTTCATAGTATTTTGGAAATTACAATTTTTTTCTCTAAAAATACTAAATTTTTCTAAAATTGTTTTACACATTTTCTCTCAATCTCTTTACAATCTAATTGCAATTCTCTCTACTCTACATTGAACCTCAATTTCTCTCTAATCACATTCTCAATGTTATCTCTTACAATTTTTTTTTTTCTAATTCTCAAATATCATTTTTTTTTTCTAATCCTTTAACTGTCAAAATATCTCTCAATTAATCTTTCTAATCCTATAATTCACCTTTAATTCTGTCTTTCTCTATAATTTTTGCCCACTATTTCTCTAAATTTTTTTTTCACAAAATTTAATTATTAAAAATAACAAGTCGTAGTGGAAGATTTAATTTTTTTTTATAAAAATCAATTAATAATTATTGATTTAGACAACATTGTGGAGAATTTGAAGAATAATTTTGCAACTCAAGAAAGTCAAGGAAATAAGGCTGATGAACCAGCAATAAATCCAACACCAACGGGAAGTCGGAAGCAAAAATTCCAATATATACAATTTCAATTCTCAAACATTAAATTTTGGTGAAATATTGTCTTTATTGGGCAATCATTAGAAATTGTTCATATTGTCTTTATTAGCCCAAACTCCTATCACATTTAATTAGACTTGAAGCACAAATAAATATAAATAAATTTCATTACTTCACAAATTAAAATAATAAAAAAAAAGTTCAATCTAATTAATATAATTGAAAATTTAAGTAGTTTAAGCTAAGGTTATAATTTTTCCATCCCATGAATAGATGCTTACTTTCATTTTTACATACATTAAACCATCTAATTAATAAAATTGAAAATTTAATTTAAACTCTTTTGGTAATACATCCTTATATTATTAAGAGTATATTTTGAAATTTAAAATAAATAATTTATTTTCCTTTCCAAAAAATTATTAAATAGGAATTATATATATATATATATTTAAGTAATAAGCTAATTAAGGGGTATAATAATTGATATTTTCATGTAAGAATTATAAACAATTTTGAATTGAGTTTTATATCTATCATTCCCCTGTATTAATTGAATTTTAACATATTTATAGTGAATATAAAAAAAAAATAACTATTTTACTATCTAGCTCATGGCGACTATACCTTCTAATAAACTTTAAGACAAATAATAAATTAAAATGATAATAACTTTTGTAGACGAGGAAAAATACACTACAAAATGGCTCACTCAATAAATAAGAGTTTTTTTTTTTTTTTTCAAGAAAAGAAAGAGTTCATTATAATTGAGTAACATGGTAACAAATACTATTCATTAGTCATTACCAGAAATTCTTTTTTTTTTTCTGACAGGCATTATCAAAAATTCTTTTTTTTTTTCTTTTTGAAGGAACATTACTAGAAATCCTAACAACCCTAAATTTGAAAAACATGTGGCTACCAATTTTTAAAAATTAAAAAAATATTGTCCAACTCCAACTACAAATGAGTGGCCTAGAACCATCCATATCCCTTTACTTTCTATCCTGTACTTTATCTCTCCTCTCTACGTGGCGGCTTTAACTAGTAGGGGAGGCCAGTGGTGCTGACGTGGAGAAAAGTGCAAAAAAAAAAAATCACCTGATACAGCTTATTTATAAAAGTGAATTACAATATTTTTAATTTGTTAATTTTTAGAAAAAACTAATAAAAAAAATTATCAACTTCTCCTGTCCTTTCCTGGTCCACAACTCTTGGCTTACTCTCTCTCTCTCTCGACTTCTTTTCTCGTTATTTTTTAGAGCTGTAGATATTTTAGCTTTTCTCTCCGTCACAAATATCAGTAAATATTTTTTAATTTATTTATAAATCAATATTGAATATCCATTATATATTCCCTACTCGATGTATGATTTGTTTCCCTACTCGCTATGGTGCCTAACTTACTTTTGATGTAGGGATGTGGACCCCTACACAATGAGTGCGTTAAATCTAGGGTCAATTACCATAATACTCTAAAAATTGAGACGAATGTTTATTCTATTTTTAAATACATAGAGATAAATAAAATATAAAATATATTTTTTTAATAAAATATTAAAAAATTTTAATATAATCAATTTGATATTAAAATATTAAATTTATTATTCTTTAATATATTTTTTTAAATTAACAAAATATTAAATTTATTAAAAAAATAAAAATATTTTTAATATTTTATAGTTCACTAACATAATATTCTAGTTAACTAATAAAATATTTTATTTAAAAATAATAAAAAAAAATTTTAGCTAATTGAATCCAATCTAAAAATTTTTATAATGTATTTATTACCTTCGTATGTTCTTATTTTTACCTAATTTTTATAAATAAATAATAAAAAAATATAGAAAGTAATTTATTCTTATACATTAAGAATTTTTACATAATAAATATTAATCTGTTATCAAATTTACTTATTTAGAATGAATTATTTATCTCACTAAGAGCATCTCTAATATTATTTTATATTTAAAAAATTATATTCAGTATAACAAAGGCCATTTTATATTATTCATAAATATAAAAAGTAAAATTTTTTTAACAAATCTAATAAACTATTTATATTTTTTACAAGTAAATAATTTTTATTGTAAAAAAAGATAAAAGTAAAAGTAAATTAATTATAAATAGAATAACAAGTGAAGTTTAACAGTGAGCCAAATTCACTTTTCATTCAAAAAATTTCAAAATAAAAAGTATATTAACATTTTTTAAATATAATGATATTAAAATTTTTTTAACAGAATGAGTATAACTGACATTAAAAAAAAAAAAGACCCACTTTTATTATCTTTAGTTATATAAAAAATGAATTCAACACTTTTATTAATTCTATGCCGTTAGAAATGGTAATAGAAAATAAACCAGCAAATTTGTTAATTAAGAAAAATTTAATTAAGCTAATAACAATTAAAAGTTGTTGAAATTTAAGAAATCTTAACTTTGAAACGTTGGTCAGCCTCGAAAGGTGTAGCGTTGGTTAGCCGCAGTAAGACCGAGATGGCAGTAGGTGGTCCCGATACACTAGGTGGTCCCGTGATTAGTTAAGAAATCTAAAATAAACAACTTTTAATTGAAGTTAGCATAATTAAAAATTGCTTAATGGACAAATTGGCTAGGATATTATCTATTAAAGAACCTAAAATTGGTCAAACTAGTAATTCTAATGTCTTAGATGATTTAAATCATATTAATTCAACAGAAATTAATATTGCAGATATAGAAAATCAATTAATGGATTGGACTATACCAAAACAGGATATAAAAACAATTTATAAAATTGGATCTTTTGAGTTTATGCAAGATTATTCAATTAAAACCACTGAACAAACAATAGCATTAAATGAAGACTTAGAAACTATTCAATTATTATCAGAACATGCTATCAAAGAACATAAGAAGAAATATAAATTTATTCATTTAGGATTAATTCAAATTGCAATAAAACCTTTATTTAGACTTGGATTAGATATTCCTGTATTAATGTGTTTACGAGACATACCAGTTTTTCAAACTCTTTATTAGCAATGGCAGAAACTAATTTAGCTAAAGGCCCTGTGTATTTTAATTGTTATCCAAATTTTTCTTTAAGCCTATATGATCCCAATATTTTTTATACTTTAAGCTTAACAGTTAAAACGAAAAATTTAGATTTTAAACAAAATACTAGAGCTATAGCTGTTATATATCGACTTTATTATAAAGTAATGTCTACTACATTAAACCCTAGAGCTCGAAATAGTCTGTTAAAAGATGAAACTTTAATATTTGAAGGCAATAGAATACATTCGAATATTCAGATACCTAAACGATTAAAATGGAATGAAATTTCTAGATCAGGAACATGGGAACTATCAGAAATAATAGAACCACAAAAGTTAAATATAAATAATCAAACATCAAGTATAATTGAAAGAACGGATGGATCTGTAAAAATTTCATTTTTACCAGATCACTCATTCTCTTCAAAAGTATCAATGTATTCAAACAATAAACCGTCAACTAGCTCATTACCTAGAAATATAAAATTAAAAGATGTAGATTTTAGTGAAACTATACCTAAACCAATATATACTCCAGATAATAAATCAGATGATTCTTTATCACCTACAAAATCACAAATGGAAAATTTTTCACAAATTTTATAAATGAACACATTTAATATAGATAAAGAATTTTTAAGAACTGATTTACAAGCAGACTATAATAAGGAAAAACGAAATTGGTATTTTAATACATTTTCGAAAAAGGAATTAGAAGATTTTAAACTAAAATGGTATAAATGTATGAAACAGTTACAGACCAATATACCTTTATTTGATTGGTTTGGTATCTATTGTCAATATAATAACATCTATTATCCATTTTTAGCAATAAATGTTTAAACTAAAATAGCACGATTATGGACTACCTCTAATAATGAAACTATTGTTGGAACACATCCACCTTTAGATAAAATAATATTTAATCATAATGATACACATTTTATGGCAATGCCATTAAAACAAGTCGATCTAACATCTAAAAAGGACTCTTTATTAGAAGAAATTAAATATGTACAACTACAAGAAAATTATTCAAATAAACTTTTATCAACAGTAGCACAACAGTTAGATAGAGTAGAATCATTAATTCAAACGGATACACCAAAAACAATTCAATTATCAACAGATAAACCTTTATTCAAACCTTTTGAATTTACTCCTGATGCAGAGGTAAAATTAGGACCTAATCAAACTTTACTATAAAGAATAGAAGATCAATTACAGAAATTACAAATTTCTAAAACACCTATAATAATTACTGATAAAGATAAAGCTCCTAGTACCTCAATAGCAACAATCTCAGAACAAAATCATAATGAAAGTGAAATAGAACATTTAGAAAATCAATTTAATGAACAAATGAATATTAATAAACTTCGTTTTGGCCGTTCTTATAGAACTTATACTACATAAACAAAGAATTTTTATCCAAAACCAACTCCTCCCGATACTCAATTAGAAGAACGATTCCAAACTGTTCAATCTCGATATGATGGAACATCTATTTGTGAATGGAATTTAGATGGCCTAGCCGAATATCAGATTTTAAATTTATTACAAGAAATGTCTATGGCAGCTAGTGCCTATCGCTCTCACCATAATAATGAACAAACAATTGCCCAGATGCTTATCTCCGGATTCACTGGCCAATTGAAGGGGTGGTGGGATTACTATATGACAACAGTTCACAAAGATACTATATATAATGCGAAAAAACTTATAATCAAAACTGAAAACAATGTTCAAGTACAAATGGAATTGGATGATACAATAAATACTTTAATATACACAATAATGAAATGTTTTATAGGAGACCCAAGTCAGTATCAAGAACGAAACTCAGAAATTTTATTAAATTTAACGTGTCCAAAATTACAAGATTTTCGATGGTACAAAGATATATTTTTAACAAAAGTATATACAAGACCTGATTGTTACAATGATTATTGGAAAGAACGATTTATAGCAGGTTTACCTAAATTATTTGCAGAACGTGTTAGAAATACACTACACAATGAATATAATGGAATTATACCATATGATACGTTAACATATGGAAATATTATCAATTATATTAATAATGAAGGATTAGCAATATGTTCAGATTTAAAATTAAAAGCAAAATTAAAAAGAGACTCTACTTCAACTAGAAAAGAATTAGGTGATTTTTGTCAACAATATGGCTATGAAACAGTTTTAGCCCCTTCAGCTAAATCCAAAAAATATCAAAAACAAAGAAAAACATCATATAGACCAATTAGAAGAAGATATAATTCTAAACCCAAACAATATAATCAAGCAGCTAGGTCTAAACCTAAAACATCAATTAAAAAATCTAAATCCAATAAGAAATCTATTCAAAAACAAAAAGATATTATTATTTGCTATAAATGTGGAAAAATAGGTCATTATGCTAGAAATTGTAGAGTTAAACAGCGAATAAATGAATTCGAATTATCAGACGAATTAAAAGATAAAATATTAAAAATAATTATAAATGAAGAAGAAGAAGAATCTAGTCAAACTGAAGAACTCTCAGATTATTCTGAAAATGATTTAAATATATTAAATGAAGAATCAGAGTCTGAATTTGATAATAATAATGAATGTGACTGTATCGGACCATGTACGTGTAATAGTATTAATATGCTTAATACAGAAAAGGAAATTTTATTAGATATTATAGAAAAAATAAATGACCCTGAAATTAAAAAGGAATATTTAATGAAATTAAAAGATATAATAAAAACACCAGTTATACAACAAGATTTTCAACCGTATAATTTTCAAGAAATATGTAATAGATTTAAACAAAACAAAAAACCTATAAAAATAGAAGATTTACAAGAAGAAGTACAAAATATAAAATTAGAATTAAAAGGTGAAATAAATATATTAAAAGAAAAAATTAATAAATTAGAACGAGAAAATCTAGCAAAAGATTTAGAACATTTAGTCAGACAATCAGAAGTAGGAACAAGTGATACTACTGATTATATAAATAATATACATCAAATTCAGTATTAGAAATGGTATGTTAAAATCAATATAATAATTAATGATCAGCATCTAACCACAACAGCTTTAATAGATAGTGGTGCGGATCAAAACTGTATTCAAGAAGGTTTAGTACCAACTAAATATTATGAAAAAACATCACAACGTTTACATACGGCTAGTGGATCTAAATTAATAGTTAATTATAAATTAACCAATGTTAATATATGTACGCAAGGATATTGTTTTAAAACAAATTTTATATTAGTCAAAAATTTAAATACAAATATAATTTTAGGAACACCATTTTTAACAATGATATATCCATTTACCGTTTCAGAAATAGGTATTAGAACTCAGATATTAGGAAAAGAAATTATATTTGAATTTTTATTTCCAATCAAAACAAAAGATATCAATTGGTTACAAGATAATAATATTCAGAAAATAAATAAAATCAAAAACAAAAAACAACATTTAAAACATTTATCCAATGAAATAAAAATAAGGAAAATAGATAAACAGATAGAAACAGCAGATATTCAAAAGGACATAATAGAAATTGAAAATAAATTTAAATTAAATATATGTGCACCAATTCCAAATGCATTTTGGAATAGAAAACAACATCTCGTATACTTACCATATATCAAAGATTTTAATGAACATAATATACCAATAAAATCAAAAGCCATACATATGAATCAGGAATTAGAAAAAACATGTCGACTCGAAATTACCGATTTAAAAACTAAAGGTTTAATTAGATATTCTAAATCACCCTATCATGCTCAGCCGTTTATGTTATGAATAATGCAGAAATAGAAAGAGGAATTCCTCGACTAGTAATTAATTATAAACCGTTAAATAAAGTACTTCAATGGATACGATACCCTATACCTAATAAAAAAGATTTACTAAAAAGGTTATATCAAGCCAATATATTTTCAAAATTTGATATGAAATCTGGATTTTGGCAGATACAAATAGCTGAAGAAGATAAATACAAAACAGGATTTAATGTACCATTTGGACATTATGAATGGAACGTAATGCCATTTGGATTAAAAAATGCTCCATTAGAATTTCAAAATATTATGAATGATATAATTAGACCCATTAATTCATTTGCAATAACATATATAGATGATGTATTAATATTTTCTAATTCTATAACTCAACATAAAAAACACTTAGACAATTTTTATAATGTTATTCATACAAATGGAATGGCAGTTTCTGAATCAAAAATGAAATTATTTCAACAACAGATTAGATTTTTAGGACATGATATCTATCAAGGAACTATTAAACCAATTATTAGAAGTTTAGAATTCACTACGAAATTTCCGGATGAAATTAAAGATAAAAAACAGTTACAAAGATTTTTAGGATGTTTAAATTATGTACATGAATTTTTTAAAGATTTAGGAATACTATGTAAACCCTTATATGATCGATTAAAAAAGAATCCCAAACCATGGTCTATCGAACATACGAATATAGTTAAAGAAATTAAGGCAAAAATTAAAATTTTACCATGTCTAAGTTTACCACATCCCGATGCATTTCTTATTGTTGAAACCGATGCTAGTAATAAAGGTTTTGGTGGAATATTAAAAAAAATAATAATAATAAGGAAAATTTAGTTAGATATTATTCAGGATGTTGGAATACAACCCAATTAAATTATTCTACTATTAAAAAGGAAATTTTAAGCATTGTTTTATGCATTAAAAAATTTGAAGATGATTTATATATGAAACAATTTTTATTACGCATTGATTGTTTAGCTGCTAAATATGTTTTAGAAAAAGATATTCAAAATCTAGTATCAAAACAAATTTTTGCTCGATGGCAGGCTTTATTAAGTAACTTTGATTTTGAAATTGAATTTATCAAAGGAGAACAAAATTCTCTACCTGATTTTTTATCCCGTGAGTTTTTACAGGGAAAATGAATAATCAAAAGGGCAATTCTAATAAGCAGATTCTGTCAAAAACAACTTATAATAAGCAGACAAGCCCATCCTCTTCTAGCCCAACAAGTTCACGGTTAACACCGTTAATTCATCAGAATCCCTTTTTCCCAATAAGGCCTAGAACCTCACCAAACCAAATCAGACCATCCTTTACTTCAACTCTATTAAAACCATCCAGCCCAGGCCCATCTACTCCAGGCCCATCTACACCATCATCTAGTCAACCGCAGAAGTCAACTTCTATATATTATATTCATCCTAATAAATTATTTGTAAAAACTTTAGATGATGAAGAAGTCTCTTTAGCATCTGAAGGATTTATTAAACTTATATCCAAAAAGTTTTCATTTTCATGAATCAGATTTTTCACGCACACGTGAATATTATCAAAATATTTTAATCGATACTGGATCAGTCGAAATCGAACATAATTTTGATCGCATTGATCCATCAAAAATTGCTTATTCAAAAGTTAAAATTTTAG
>CATIWF010020511.1:0-13556 GCA_949630135.1 Balakata baccata | reverse complement strand
ATTTTGGTTCGAATCATTAGCAGAAATAATCAAATGATTCTGTTGATACATTCGAGTAATTAAACGTTTTACAATTAATAAACTAGATTTTTTGTCATAACCTAAATTTTCCAACAAAATAGATCTATTTAAACTATGATGGCGTTGTTACCAGTTCTATGCTAACTAAGTTAGCCTTTGTGCCAGTAGCACGCAAGATCTGTTTTCCAGCCGATATACCATTCTGAGTATACTTTTGTTATTAATTCTATGTTTGTGTCCTAGGTCTACTTCCGTAGGCTCTGATACCAAGAAAAGGGGGTGTGTGCCAGTTTTTATACTTTTCTAGTTAAAGTCTAATTATACAGATAATGAAACTAATTGATTATATGTTCTATTCTTATGGTCTGTATAATCGTTTATATGATATATACAGATTAAAATTCTAGATTCGTACCAAGTACTTAAAGATAATTTCTGATTATTTGTTGTATTATTATTTGTTCTAATTGATTCTAATTCTTCTATATAATATTGTTTTCTGTTATTATAAAATTCTATTCTTCTTGTAAAAAATTCTAAATCCTGTTGCAATCTTATAATTATTTGCCTTAGATGTGAATGCATGAAATGAATGGCAGCTAAACACAGAAAATAGTAAAATTATAAAATATGAATGAACTTTCTACCTTCTGGATACTCTCCTTGTCTATTTTGTTCGTTTTTATCAATTTTAATATCAAATTATAAATAAATTAACAAAATTATATTATACTTATCATTGATATACCTTTTGATCTTTCTCCTTTGGGGTCTTGGATGTACACCAGCCTCAAGCTTCCGTTTCTTCTGGTCCTTTCGCCTGCTTCCCCTCTCCTTGGGTACTCTGTCAGCTTCGACCTGCGGCCTGCTACTTTTGGCGGAATTTACAACAGAGCCTCACCCTCTGGTTGCCGATCGTCGGGCAATTTTCGGATAAATATAATATAAAATTGCTAAAGTATTTATAAAATGATACTTTTATTGATAATTCTGAACAAAGTATACAAAGGATTTCTCACTGAGGTCTAAGAAAACTTAGCCACTCATGCTTTTCTATTTCTCTCTAGTGTTTTTTGCTGATCTTTTTTCGATGTTTTTTTGCCGATGCCTAACTAATGAGGGCAGTCTCCCTTTTAAAGATGAAGGAAGAGGCTGCTTCCAAAAGAAGTTAGCAACAGCTGTCTTTAAAGTTAGTGGAGCACAGCTGTGATTCCACTTTTCTTTGTAAATGCAAAAAAACACTTCCGTAGGAAAACAAAAAATTCCTTCAAAACTATAACAATTGTTAATGAATTATTTTAGAAATGAATTTTATATGTTAATTATTTTTTTCTGTATGAGGAAAAAAATTAATTAAGTGAAAACCCTACATGGCAAACATTTTTTCTTACCAATAACTAATTAATTAGATAATTTTTATTACTAAGCATAAAATTAGGAAGCCACATATATAAACAAATTTTTATATATAATAATAATTATTAAAATCTTATAAAAATAAATTTTATATTTTGACTATATTTACAAAATAAAAAAGATATTTTTTTCCCAAGAAAATGGTATTTTGAAGAATGGAGATTTTTTGTTTAATCTAAACAATTCGTATATAAGTATATGCTTTATTAAAAATTTTTAAAATTTTTTTAAAAAACTTATTAAGTATAAAAATTATTAATAAAAGGAAAAAACTATAATAATACATATCGCAATTTGTTTTTTTCCATAGGAATAAAAAACATTCCATAAAAACTATAATAACTGTAAATAAATTATTTTAGAAATAAATTGTGTAAAATATTTATTTTCGTACTAGGCAAAAAACTACCAATGACTAATTAATTAGATAATTTTTACTAATAAGCATAAAATTAAGAACCCAAATATGTATTAGTAGTGTAAATAAAACAATTAAATATAAACATAACTTAATCCACCATCAAACAAAAGTTAAAGATACTCTATTATAATTAACATTCATTTACATGAATATTACATAAAGTAGCAAACCGCCTAAACTAATAATTTTACAACAAAAATAAAAAAAAAATGAAACATCCAAAATATTACATAAAGCAGCAAACTACTTAGACTAATAATTTTACACACAAAAAAAAACACCTAAAACTACATATAATTACAATCCATTGCAAAAAAAATCTATAAAATTTTCTAATTTATATGCAGTTTGTTTCGGAATATATTCTTCATTCTGCAACAAGATCTTTTAAAGCTTCACATATTTTCGGGTGAATTTCACACACATTATAACATAAAGATACATTAATTATCTAACTTATAAACTCAGTACCTGAAAAATTATTTGTAATATAAAAATACTATAATTATGTAAATTGTAATAATTCAGTATTTTAAAAATTATTTGTACTACAAAAATACTTCAATTTTTTTTAACTAAATAGTACTTATATTTTCAACTATTAAGATTCATTTAGCATTATATTTAGAAAAAATATTTTTTAGAAAAAAAATATTTTATTTTTAATTTTTTTTTGAATTTTGAAAACTATTTTTAATAAATACAGATAAATAGTTGTTTTTTCCAGAAATACATTTGAAAAAAAAATAATTCATAAAAATTAAAAAAGTTAGTCAATTAAATAAAAAAAATTCAAAATCTACTTTTAGAACACTTAACAATACTCATTATTCTATTTAATAAAAGTATAACATGAAATGTCCAGTTAAATTTTAATAAAAACAAAATAAGTTGTAATACACAGTCAGTAAAATTAAAACTTATCTAATGTGAATATTAAATCTAATTTTATCTTTATTAAAATTTATTTGATATGAATATTTTATATCACACTTATATTAGAGAGATTAACATTCAAATTCGGAAGTACTATTTAGTTACAAAATAAAAATTTAGATACTTTTGTGTTACAAAATAAAAATTGAAGTACTCTTGTATTACAAATAATTTTTAAAGTACTGAATTGTTACAATTTACATGATTGGAATACTTTTGTGTTACAACTAATCTTTCAAATACCGAATTGTTACGAATTATATAATTGAAGGACCGTGAATGAAATTCACCTCATATTCTCTACTAAATGACATATAATCCGAAGGCAGATGCTCATAGGCGCTTCGGAGAGCACTGATTTCATTATTCACTAAATGTTCATAGTTCGACTTCAGAGTAGTCATCTCTATAGTTGTAGTCCTCAAAATAATAAAAGTTCTCAAACAATCAATGGCTCCTATCAGTGTTGCATTTTTAGCCTCACTATTAATTATTTTGACTGAAGCCCATAGTGAATGTTAAATACTATTACTCTCACTATCTTCGTAGGAGTAATAGACTTTACATACAAACATATTATTGTCAAAATTCATCTCGTATGTAGGCCCGAACATACCTATATAATTTAAAACAGAATCTAAGACGGGTGCTAACGGGACTAGTACCAACATCTGCATATTTAAAAAAAAATCCGTTTAGATAAGAAATTCAGGTATGACTAGTGTATTGCTAATGTATGACTATATAATAAAGATACACTACCTTTTAACAGAGAAACGTGAAAGTGATTAAAGGTGAATAAGTAAATATAATACAGTAAGCTATTGCTATTTATACGAAAAATATGAAAACAAATCGGAAAATACAGAAATCAACTAATTAATGCCTAACAACTCAGCTACCCCCAAAACTAACACATCAGCCTACTTGGACGAAATCTACGCCACCTAATTGTTTCATCCATATCACAATGGACAAATGGACAACTTAAAAACTATTAAGGCGTTGAATGCAAACAAATCTGCAGATATATCTATCTCTAAACATGTATATTTGCATAATAACCCAAGGTAACCAAGCTAATTCATACGGTCACTATAGTAAAGTTAAAACCAGGCGGTTTCCAGAAACAAAAGTTTAGATATCTATTTTACAAACACAAAGCAGAATTATCATTTACAGCTAAATCTAGAATCTATTTCACTGTATCACAATTTAACCAAACAAAAGATAGCCAATCATAGATTCTACAATGCTTAAAATAGAACAATAACATGGAATAAAAACAGAAAAAATAAAATCTAAAACACAGAAGGCCAATTGCTGCCGGCCACATCAAAAAAAAAAAAAGAAAAAGAAAAACAAAACACTCACCTCTTTTAATCCTTAAATAGCTCTTCCCTGGCTTTTAACATTCTCATAAACACAATGAAATTGTCAGTTCATAGTAAACTAAACTCCACAGCACATTTTAACACAATAGAATCCAACATGCAAAAAAAAAAAAAATTTACAATACCTAGAATCAAACAGTAAATAAAAAAGCAGAACTACTCTGAACTAAAAACAAAGAAAATCGTTCAAAAAATAGAAAAAAAAATATTTACCTCACTAACTCGCTCCTTCTGCACATGCAATTTTTTTTCTCCATTTTCCAAATAGAGCCAAGATACCGAACGTACATTCAACAGATCTAAAAATGCATCCCCAGCTTCAGATATTCCAATAACAAGTAGACATTTGATATTTATGAAGAAAAAATTCAATAAAGAAAAATAAACACCATCTAAAAATTGTTTAAAACAAAAATTAAGACTGGTAAGAAGAAAAAATTAAAGAAAAGAAAAAGAAACACCATCTAAAGAAGAAGAAAAAAACCGTTTCAAACAAAAACTAAGACCGGCTAACCCAAGAAAAAATAAGAAAAGAACAGAAAAAAGAACAAAAAAAAACACATAAGCATTTTGTAGAGAATGAAAATAAATTTTTTCAGAAAATCGAAAAAGAAAACACACAAATCCAGAGAATGAAAAGAACTGAAGACCGGCTAAGAAGGAAGAGAAAGAAATGTAGATAATGGAAATAAGCTAGGGCCGGCTAAGTGAGAGGAAAGAGATTAGGGCTTAAAAAAAGAAGCACAGCCACAACAAATAGAAAACGGCAGCGCATGCCGTTCCAATGTGGGCCCATAGATTACTAAAATAAGGGCGGAACGACGCGTTTTGTGTATCTACCAGAACAGCGTCGTTTCGCCGTGCAAAAAATAAATAAATGAAACAACGCGTTCTGATATTCATAAGAATGACGCCGTTTCAAATGGATCTGCAGCCAAAAAAATTATAGAGGCAAATCCGGGAGTCACTGCAGTGACTCCCGGAGGCCCTTTAATATATCGCAATAGATATGAAAACATTTCTCTTTCTAATAGTATGAGTAGATGTAATACCATATAATACTTGTGGACCCATAGCTTAATAAGTTTGAATTGAAATAATACTCACATATATGTCATAATATTGATAAAAGAAATTAGAATTTGAATTAAAAATATTTTCATTATATTATTATTTTCAAAATTATTAATTATATTAAAATATAAATAATTGTTATTATATATATATATAATTATTTAAATAAAAATAATATATTAAAATGGGAGATATATATACTATTCGTCCTGTCTCTCTGCCAGAAAAAACTTTAAGATTGGAGCAAATTGGGCAAAACATTAAAGTGGTAAAAAAAAATCAGCCGCATTCGGGATCTAACAAAATAAATTGGTTATATGATATTACTGAAAAAATTATTTACAAATTGACAATAAAGAGATCCTAGTTAATTTAAAAAAAAATAATTAAAAGTGATGAAAATTATAAGGAAAAAAAAAATGATTGGCTTACACACAACCACAAACAAATAATTAAAAAAGCTAAAAGATTTTGCAATGGGACAATTGAGGGTGAATGCATAAGAAACCGCCGCGTGTTGAGGGTCCCTTTCCGTTTATAGCCACAAGATTCCCCCACTTCATCCCTTCTCGAATTTTCCATTCTCCAGATTTATTACTAATAAATTTAAAATTTTTTCTTCTAAATTTTAATTCTAATTTTTCTTGGCCACCACCGTCTCATAAAACACCGTACTGACATGTTTCTCATTCATTTGATTTTTGGTTTCTCATAATTATCTTCCTTTTTCAGATAAATTTATAGATATTATTAGTGTTTGGAGAATCAGATTGAGATATTATATGTTCAGTGTCTCGATCAAATCAGCTCAGTTTTCAACTTTAATGGCCGATCAGGTATTCTTCAATTCATTTCCGTTTTTGTTATTTAAATTATTCAATAGAAAATTCCTCTGAAATTGAACTTGAACCACAGGAAATCAACCATTTCTCCTTAACTGCCCCTGATCTCATACCTAAGGTTCTCTCTTCTTCTCAGTTCATATTCAATGAATTAATGCTAAATTCTCATTTCATATTTGATTTGTATATTTAAATATATCTCAACAGGTGAGAAAACCTTACACTATCACTAAACAAAGGGAAAAATGGACTGAAGAAGAGCACCATAAGTTTCTTGAAGCTTTGCAGCTCTATGGTCGTGGATGGCGTAAAATTCAAGGTTTTTTTTTTCTTCATTTTTAATGGTGGAAATAATAATTTGCTAATATTAAAACTGCTTTGTTTATCTTCACCCAGAACATATTGGCACCAAAACAGCTGTTCAAATTCGAAGCCATGCTCAAAAATTTTTCTCTAAGGTTTGATTTCTTTGAATCCATACTCTAAATTTGATGTAATGGATGTATTTGGTGTTCATATGATTTAAAATTGTTGATTTCAGGTTGTTAGGGAGTCATGTGATGGTAGTGAGAGTCGTATTAAGCCAATCGAGATTCCCCCTCCTCGTCCAAAGAGGAAACCCATTCATCCTTATCCTCGTAAATCAATTGATTCTCTTCAAGCCATGCTATTAATGTCAGTTTCAAATCATGTAGAAACATCTCTATATACTGATTTATCAGTTGCAAAGATGGAAAATCCACCTCCCAATTCAGCTTTATCTGCTGTTGTTTCGGATTCTTTGGGATCTACCATTTCAGAGCAGCACAATGGATGCTCTTCATCCCCTACTTCATTTGCATCACCATTGGAAAAAGGAGATCACTTGATATCCGATTCATCTGTCGAAGATGATGAAGGGTCTTCATTTTCTGTTCAGTTAACTTCTGCTCCAATTTTCAACAAATGTGTATCTGTTGTAAGATCACAGCATTCAGCTTGTTGCAGTTTCTTTTGTTAATTGTGAATCACATGATTGATTCCTAACTTTCGGTTCTAATTGTTTTGTTACTTTTATATGCCACCAGAAATCAGAGCTCGATTGGAAGGACAGTGTCTGTAAAGAAGCGGATGCAGCCGCTGTAAAATCTTGCACAAGCTTTAAGCTTTTCGGAGCGGTGTTGGTTTCGAACAATTCGCCTTTCCTGGGTACAGAAAAATTTTCCTCTGCATCATCTAACCTCAGTGAAGATGATCCTGGCATTGATGATGAAAAGGGTGGTCAAGATCTACCCAAGAATCAAACCGACACCAAGTTATCCCTTAGAAATGGTAATGCTAAATCGAAGTCGTTTCGATTTAGCTGTCCAGTTTACCAAGGCGTGGACGCAGAGGAAAAGAGTGGCTTTTATTGTTTACAAACCAACACCCGATTTCCAGGGCCTATCACATGTGGCCAATTCTCACCATACGATCCTATACATTCTTGTATGGATCAAAGGTATAAAGAAAAGCAATTTATTGATGAAAGATCTTGTATTAGTTTGAATTGTGGGTCATTATCGGTAAGAGAAGTGGAAAATAGGGAGAGGAATTTGGATGTTGTTTTTCAATGTCAACAAACTGAGATCCTACAAAAGCAGACAAAAGGCTTTGTTCTGTATAAAGGATGTTTAGCAGAGAGATATGGAATCAGCTGCAATTTTATCTGAAAAGCAAGAGAGGCAAAGAGCTCGAGTATGCTCGTAAATAGTAGTCCCCAATTATAGAAAATTTAGAACAACATTACTTGGGGTAAGGTGCATATTGAAGAGTATTTATAAGAAGATCACTGGCGAAGATTATAGTTAATAGGTTTCTGACATGCCATTTTTCTTGATGATTCGTACAAACCGCCGCCCTTCAAATCATTGCATATTTTGGCGAGTTGAAGATGTTCGTCAATGCTGGGTGTGTCTGGAGTTTGTTGCTGACGCTTTTGGGAAGTAAATTACTATCCAAATTGATTATTAATGTCAATGCCTCTCTTACCAATAAGCTTTAGCATCATGTATTTGTTGAAGACGTGAGGTATTGAGTTTAAATTTTAGTTATCCAATTCAAATTTGTAACAAGAAAATGTCAATGCCATTCAGAATGTTATCTGGGTTGACTTTTCATTTGGCAATCTCTCCTACCTGCTTTCATCCTCCAAGCATTTTGTATTTGAGTATCATCAATGCTAAGTGAAAACTTGTGTTGTTGGGTTTCCATTCACTCATTTTTTTCAGTAACTTTTCACGGATTTGTAAGAAATTACTTTAATTTTCTGCTATTTTATTTCATTTTTGTGAATTTACAAAATTTTCGGTAAAATTTGGGATTTGGATTAAAGCGGTACATTTGAAGTGTCAGTAGATCCATAAATACTATCAAATAAGGTCTTCAATGAAACTTTCAAAAGACAAAAAAATTGGTTCATGAACATCGAAAAAGGAATTTCATGTCTGTTTTAACTTTCAAGCACTTGGTAGCGGCGGAACTGCATTTACTCTTGTATGGATTAGGACTATTGTATCTTTTTAACTTTTTAAAATTATTGGAATTTGTATTTCGGGTCATCATGTGGATGTACCTCAACCCATTAGAATTATTATTAGATAATAATAATAATAATAATAATAATAATAATAATAACTATAAAATGGAGGAAATTGTATTAGAATTAAACAACTGCTCCCTCCCTATCAGCAAAAATTGCAACATGTGAAGACTGCAGGTAGAAATAGAAAATTGAATTTTCTTTCTTTGTCAATTTTTCTCTACAACTTCTCTGTGCAAATTTCTTTTCTCCAAATCCATCAAAAAGAATCAAAGGACGTTCGTAATCTGGAATCAAAGTTAGATTTTGATAATCCTGACTTCTTAAAATATTAAAACGCACAAGCTTCGTTAATCAAATATCCATTGCTTGCTTGAATTCTACTTACATTGGTATTGGAGACAAGTTTGTATTTTTTTGTGCTTGAATTGATAATTGGATGGATTATAGTGCCATTAACCTTGAAAATAACTTAAAAATCTTAAACTTTCCTTTGATATTTGGGCGAAGATTTTTCTGTTTCATGGATCGAAATTGGTATGGTTTAGTCATTAACCTTGAAAATCCCTTAAAAATCTTAAACTTTCCAATGTATATTTTTACAAATTTGTGGCACTTCCGTACTCTTCTGTACTTTAGTCAAGTAAGATAGTGTCTCTGACTGACTACCCGATGCGCCTATGCAAAACTTATAGACACACAACATATATGGACAAATACACAACTCGTAATGAGATTTAACATACATTATATGTATATAGGAGTTTACTAACCATAAACTTACACAAAACTTATTTATAGATACCCATTCTTGAAATATATACATAATGCATGTACATTTTTCTTTTTTAATATGACATGATTATTATCGATATTGTTATTATTACACTTTTCTGATGGAACCACTGAATCTACGACTCTATCTATATATACTCCACTTCTGTCTCATAATCAAACCTATGTGAGAGATAACAACTCCCATGCTGAGTTTTCACTCAGTAGTACAAGCTTTTTAGTAATAGTCAAATATACCTAATTTAAAATTTTGTACAATATAAAATAGTCAATAATAGCTCAATTTAGAATATCGCAAAACATATTAATATGTTCTTATGATAAGAAATATCATAATATAATCACATGTTATCGTCGATTTATCATTTATCGTATAACAACAATGTAGAAACAACATTTAAAATTAAATATAGTACAAAATATTTCTTATATAAAGATCAGATAAGTCTATTTTTTTAAAAATAAATACATTAAGTTATCGCAAAGGCTTTTTTGTGCATAAAATCTCAACCTGTAGGCTCAAATGCATATGTTCTGAGAAAGCAGACACATCTGAGCTCTTAGATATGTTTGGTAAGTGGCAAATAGACGTATTTGAGCTCTTAGATATGTCTATTAACCAAAACAGATGCAATCCGAGTGCTCAATGTGTAACAAATGCATCAGAACACTAAGATGCGTATGTTTTGGTTAACAGATGCATATGAAAGTTCATATGTGTTTGCTTGCCACTACCAAATGCATATGAACGTCTTAAAAAACCCTATCAGTGTGCAACTACGCCTCATTTTCCAACTTCTTTGAGTTTTCAAACACTCATACCCTTTCCCCCCAATCCAAATCCACTGGCCTCTCGCATAGATGTATCTCAATTCCGCCTTCGGTCTCTTGCGCCTCCTTTGGCAAATAGTATTTGCGTAGCCTTCGGCCTCTTGCACTTCCTTTATGTTCCATTCGTGTAGAAGCAATATCCCTTTTGCACATCCACCATTTGGTTCCTGCATCTCCTTTCAGTTCTCGAATCTTCGTTTGCGCAGCACATTTGTTCGGTTCCTACAGTCTCAGTCTGTTTGCATCGCTCCCATCTCCTATGCATCACTATCGTCTCTTTTCAGGTTAATTTTGTTTTTTTTTTTAAAAATACTTTTGGCATTATAAATTAGTAATGTATTTTGAAAAATGGATGTTGTTAGAAAAAATGGGTATATTTGAAAAATGCATATTGTTTGCTAAGTGTATGTTGTTTTATGAATAAAGTGTGCACATTAGTAATGTTGTTTTATGTGTATTGTTTGAAAATGGGCATTATGCATATTGTTAGAAACTTTGCTAAGTATATGCTTTTATGAATAAAGTGCACACATTAGTAATGTTGTTTTATGTGTATTGTTTGAAAATGGGCATTATGCGTATTGTTAGGAACTTTGCTAAGTATGTGTTGTTTTATATATTTTGAATAATATGAACCTAAACTTGTAGTGGAAGAAAAATGGAGATTAATTTGGGACAATTACGAACCATAAAATCGAGATATAACTTGTGATGGGAAATTAGGCACATTAGAATTTAGAGCTTGGACTAATTAATTAGTTAGAAGAAAAAATTAGGTATATTATAATTTAGAGGTTAGATTATTAGAGAACCCATTATTATATAAGTTATTGCACATACGCTAACAACTTATTCTAATTTTTTTATTATATTTACTGCATGTTTTAATATAAATTTATTTTTTGGATATATAGACTATACTCTATTAGTGCTGGAAAAGGTATCACCAACACCTTAGATTGGAAATTTATCATGGTAAAATTTTTATTATTCCTATTTACTAGTTAGATTGTAATTTCATCATGCCTCTCTGGTACCCATATTAACTTTTTAATTTTTTTCGTATTTTTTCTAAGTACCCCGAGATAAGATGGAGGTGTTGAATATGTATACTATATAATGAGATATTTGTATCTTAATTATCAATCCCCACATTGACCGCTCGGAGGCTCGAGCGTGTATCAGATATCAAAGGGAAGCTGAACCCCTAGAAATTCAAGCCTTTACTTTTTAAACTAGTAATTGAGTCGACCATCAGTCTTTCTCATCTATTATTCACATATCTTATTCATAAATCATTATTTCTGCATGCTGAACATATGTGCATTCAAAATGCATATATCATAAAGTATGCCATATCAAAATCATATAGCAATTTATGGTACTTCATTTTTCTTTTCTTATTGTAATGCTTATGCAAATCAATAATTTTCCACATTCCATTCTCTTATTTGGATAAATAGCCCAAGCCTCATTCTCAAACTGGTTGGATATAGGGTGTGAAGTAGGCGCACTCAATCCAGAGCTAGACATCCTACTCACTCTGTATATAGGGTATGGAATAGGCGCACCCAGTCCAAGGCTAGTCATCCTACTCATCCACTGTAATATATGTGCTCATCCGAGCTTCTCAAGTCAAGTGCGCTCATACCCGAGCTTAGCTAACCTGTAACGCCCACTAATTAGGACTTAGTTATAATGAATATGTGAGTAATATATATATATATATATATATATATATATATATATATAAAATTGATTAGGAATAAAATTAATAAATGACTAAATTAGAAATTAAAATAAATTTAATTGTTAATATAGTCAATTTGATTAAATAACACTACATGATTTTAGTAAAAAACTAGTGGGACTCACTATATGTAAAATGTAGAAATAATAATAGTATAATAATAATAATAATAATAATAATAATATAAAATAAATATAAAATAAATAATAAAACAAATAAATCAGTAAAAAAAAAAGCAAAAAAATCTGGATTTCAGTCGGCTCTACAGTGGCTGGCCAAAGGGAGTATAAACAAAGTCAAGGTTTTACATTTTTTCTTCCATTCTTCTCTCCACTTTTCTTTTTTCCCACCTATTAGACAAAAATCTACATCTCTCCCTCAAGATTTGAAGCAAAAATCACTCCAAAACAATTGATTTTTGGTAAGTTATTCTTCTCTCCATTGTTAGTGTGCTGTTGGACCTGCTAGAGTTGTGTTATAGCAGTGTCTTGTGTTTCGATTTTGATGGTAATAGTGACTGATTTTGAAGAAGTGTTAAACATGAAAATTGTAGATTTATGTCTTAGCTTTATGTATATATAAATAATTTTGCATGATTTGGTTGGTAGAAAGAGATATTTGAAATTTGTTGAAACTGGTTTTTGGAGAGGTATCAATGGAATGCCCTACTGTGTGGGCTTGTTTTGATTATCTTAGAGGTAGAATTAAAAGAAGCTTAAAACATAAAAATTGTAGCTCTATGTGTTTTCTAGTTTTTCACCAAATTTCGTATCTGTTGTGTAGGTTGAGTTATAGTAAAACGAATTTAGGTTATTCCTTGAGTGAGCTGTTTCCTTATACTTGTGCAGCCTTAGCAACTTCGTACCCGATTTTGGACTCTTTAAAGACCAAACTAGGCAAATATTTACCATGAAAATGTTAGGAAATGTCTTAGGTACATTTTGGTAGAAGTTTCACCTTAAATGGTTGTGTATTTTGTGAGTTATGACTATGAGAATAGGTATTGGTCTGTGATTGTCCTGTATTGAACCAGTTATATTGTCACTATCAATTGATGACCTTAGAGGCCAAATTGATAAAAGTTATAATACGAAAATTGTTTGAAATTATCTTATCTAAGTACCTACAAATTTTCATAATATTATAATCCACACGTTAAAAGATATGAATTTTTAAAATTTATGTTTCAAAACTGCCTAAGGGCAGGAGACAGGACAACTTTTGGACTTGCACCAAAAATAGGGTAAAGCTTCAAAAATTATGAAATTTTGATATGTCATAGTATTATTTATTATCTTTAATTAGAAACAAAAATCACCTAAATTGGATAAGTGTAGAAAAAGTTGTAGGATCAACAATACTTCAAGGTCATACTGCCACTTAAAATAAACTCTAGTTATTTATTTAACATAAATTAAGAATAAGTATTTTAATCATGTATTAATCAATTATATACTCAAATTAGGCTCTAAGCAAGAAGAAGAACAACAAAGGTGAACGAGCTTCAAATTATGGA
>CATIWF010020477.1:0-15231 GCA_949630135.1 Balakata baccata | reverse complement strand
TTCATATCATGGACTTTCATTAATCAGTTTAAGATCTATATCAATTCATATGCAAATGAATACTAATATAATGAAAGAATGCTTTTATGAATGTGTACACTAAGTGCTTAAGGCGATTGCCTTTTGGGCACATCTCTAACACCAACAATGTGAGAAGTTGAAGAAAAATCAAGAAATTATAAAGGCATAAATTCTGAATTTTCTTTGGTTAAATTAGTTTTAATTGGCACATGTATAATCCTTTGATTCGGGTTTTGAAAAATTTTATTTTTCGCTGCGTTATATGTATGTGATACATGATCAAAACCCTTCAAGTCAAACCTGCATATTGGAAATGGAGTAAGGGTTGCTACATTAGGTATAAGAACATATGTATTGACCCTCCCTAGTGGGCTTATTTTAAATTTGGACAATTGCCTTTATGTACCCGCTTTAACTAAAAACATAATTTCTGTTTCTAGTTTAAATAAAGATGGATTTAATTTGGCTTTTAGTAACAATTATTGTTCTATTATGTTGAATGGTATTCTTTATGATAATGGTACATTATGCAATGGTATATACATATTAGATATGTCAAATCTAATTTTAAATATCAATGACAATAAGAGACATAAATAAGATTTGTTGAAATCATCTTACTTATGGCATTGTCGCCTTGGCCATATAAGTGAGAGGCGCATGACTAAACTACACAAGAGTGGTAGTTTAAGGTCATTTGATTATGAATCATATGACACATGTGAATCTTGCTTGTTAAGCAAGATGACAAAATTGCCCTTTAAAGGAAAGGGTGAACGTGCTAATAGACTATTAGACTTAATACATTCAGATGTATGTGGTCCAATGTCCATACATACCAGAGGTGGTTTCATCTACTTCATTACCTTTATCGATGACTACTCACGATTGGGATATGTGTATCTTATGAAATACAAATCTGAAGCTTTTGAAAAGTTAAAGGAATTCAGAAATGAAGTAGAGAAACAACTTGGGAAAAACATTAAAACACTTCGATCTGATTGGGGTGGAGAATACTTAAGCCAAGAGTTTCTTGACTATCTTAGGGATAATGGGATATTATCCTAATGGACACCACCTTACTCGCAACAATACAATGGAGTGGCTGAAAGGAGAAATCGAACCTTGTTGGACATGGTAAGGTCAATGATGAGCTTTACGGAACTACCTAAATCATTTTGGGATCATGCACTAGAAACTGCCGTTTATATTTTGAATGGAGTCCCTTCGAAGTCAGTTGAAGTTACTCCATATGAGATACGGAATAACAAAAGGCCCACACTTTCTTACATGAGAGTTTGGGGTTGTCCTGCTTATATGAAGCAGACTATTATGGAGTAGCCTATACACCAAGTTTCAAGGATTCAACAAGAGGACCAAAAAGGCAAGGATCAAGCTTAAGAGGTCTCTAGTCCTTTTAGCGTGCCTCAAGGTCCTCTAACAAGGTCTCGATCTAAGAAGTTTCAACAAGCCTTAATCCATCATGTACAAGGCTTAGTGAATTCAGCTAGTGAAGGTTTACAAGGACATCAAAACTTACGAACATGTGTAGCCCAAGTTCAATACAACTTAATCCAAATCCAAGTTACTAATGGGTTTAATTAAGAATGTAATTGGCCACTTTTGTTATGGGCTAGCCAAATATGTATGGGGAAGCTACATTAGTTTGCTGGTCTTAAGTTTAATCATGCTTATTAGGCTTAGATAAGGGGCTGACAGACTCATGTCTTTTAAAAGAGTCCATTAATTTCCATTTGGGATATAATTAGATCAGTTTCCATTTGGGATATGATTTGATTAGTTTCCATTTGTGTTTAGGCTTTATTAGTTTCCAAATTCATTAAAACCTTGTAAAGGCTATAAAAATGCCTTATGTATATTATGAATATGGTTGGGCAAATTATGAAATTGTTAATCAAAAAAGGTTGTTTTGCTTTTATCTTTGTCTTCTTGTGCAGAATACATGTTTTAAGGAACATTGTTGATCACCTTCTCGTAGAGTGTTTCAAAATTGGAATTCAAACACAAGTTTTCTTTATTCTAATTCTTGATCATCTTATCTAAGTAATCTAGAAGATTTCTAAACAAGAAACGACTGCTGATTCCATAACTGAAGCAGAGTACATAGCAGCTTCCGAAGCTATAAAGGACTACTGATTCCATAACTGAAGTAGAGAGTAGCTTCCAAAGCTATAAAGGACTGCTCCACCATTATATACTAAGAATACATCCTTAGTCCTCTTCAAGTACTTAAGGATATTCTTAACAACCACCCAATGACCCTCACTTGGGTCTGACTGGTATCTACTCGTGACACTTAGAGCATATGATACATCAGGTCTTGTACATATCCTAGCATACATGATTGATCCTATAGCCAAAGCATATGGAATCATACTCATGCGTGTTCTCTCATCTTATGTCTTTGGACACATAGATTTCGAGAGAGTAATTCCATAGGTTATAAGAATATATCTTCTCTTGGATTGCTTCATGCTAAACCTCTTTAGCACCTTGTCTATGTATGTAAACTGTTAAAGACCAAGCAACCTTTTAGATCTATCTCTATAGATCCTTATCCCCAAAATGTAGGCTACTTCTCCAAGATCTTTCATAGAGAAATTCTTGGATAACCAGATTTTGATCGATAGCAAGATTGAGTTATCGTTTCCCATTAGCAGTATGTCATCTACATACAACACAAGAAACATGATTGCACTCCCACTAACCTTCTTATATACACAGGGCTCATCCAGATTTTGTGATTAGCCAAACTGTTTAATTATCTCAACAAACTGGATATTCCAACCCCTGCATGCTTGTTTCAATCCATAAATAGATCTTTGAAGTTTGCATACCTTTTTGCCATCTTTGGATATAAAGCCCTCTGGCTATGTCATGTACACATCCTCGGTTAGGTTTCCATTAAGGAAAGCTGTCTTCACATCCATTTGCCATATCTCATAATCATAATGAGCAGTAATGGCTAGGAGTATTCTTATGGATTTAAGCATAGCTACTGGTCTAAAAGTTTCGTCATAGTCAATTCCTTGTCTTTGATGATACCCTTTGGCTACCAGTCTAGCTTTGTAGGTAATCACATTAGCATTCATGTTGGTTTTCTTCTTGAAAACCCATTTGCACCTTATGGGTTTTATCCCTTCGAGTGGGTCAACCAAAGTCCATACTTGGTTTTCATACATGGAATCCATCTATGACTTCATGGCTTGAAGCCATTTACAGGATTCTGAACTTTTCAGAACTTCTCCATAGGTTGTGGGCTCATCATCTTCTATGAGCAATACGTCATTATGTTTGCTTACGAGAAATTCATATCTCTCATTGATGTTAAACATGGAAAATTAAGTATGACGTCTTAGAAGTGACCATTGAGCTTGAAATGTTCGAATCTACATCAAGTGTTTCTTCCCTTATGGCACATGATTGCTTTTCTATTAATTATGAGATTACTGATAGTTTTAAATTACAGAAAGTGAGAAGGAAATTTGGTAATTCAACTTCGGTTGCAGGGAAGGGGACAAATGATAAGTAAGGGGTGGATTCATGTCCTCTTTGAAAACTAAAAAGAAGCAATGTCTAGCCTTGACTAAGGCACTTCTTTGGAGGCAACCCAAGCTTAAGACATATCCTTTTTCTTTTGATTAGATTTAAAGTTTTTAATTTTGTTAGTAGTTGTTCTTTTTTATTTTATTCTCACTCCTATGCTTAAATGCATCTAATGGAACTCAATTATGGTGTTAGTTGTGTGCAGGAGAGACACAACATTAACGAGCAGGAGTAATGCTGGGAAGTGGGGAAGGCACTGTGCATGACCCATGCTCGCCTCATTAGTTCTTCATTGTGCACGAACCATGCAAGATGCATGACCTACCTAAGAAATCACTGTGCATGCCCCGTACAAGGTGCATGACTCGTGTGTTTTGACCTAACCATTCATTATGCATGACTCGTTCATAGCACACGACCTGTATTGCCTGCCCTAGCTATAAATACCCCTCTCACATTTTCCTCCCACTTTTCTCTTCTCCACCTGCATGACTCTCGCCTCCTTCTTCTCCTTACACCAAGTTTGGCCCTTTCACCCTATTTCTCCTAGATTTCTTACTCTCTTCCATCTCCATTCCCTCCTCCAAGCCCTAACCAACCTCTCCTCCTAGGAAGTAATAACTTTCCATTTATTGAATAAATTTTAATTCTTTCAATCTTCAATTGTGCTTAATTACTTTCGTTTGAATGTATGATTGGTCATCTTGCGTTTAAATTGAAAGGAATATTTTAGGGTTTTGTTATTAAATGAACCATCTATAATTAGACCTAAAAATTGATGTGGACATTAATTAAATTTCTATTATTATGGTTTTGCATTTAAATTTCCGTTGCGTTCTTGTATGTGATATGTTAGGTATTGAAGATGCATCACATACCAAAACGTAGTGGAAATTAAAAAATTTCAAAAACTGAATCATAAGATTGTACTTGTGCCATTAAAACTAATTAAATAAATACATAGTTAGAAATTATACCTTTAATTTCTTGGGTTGATTTTCCAATTTTCCTTCTTGTTGGGTTGTTACAAACCACAACAATCCAAACTAGGACCACCTTTTAGATTTGAGGATGAATCCTTTTGAGGAGAGGGGATATGTTATGGAGCAGCTTATATATCAAGTTTCAAGGATTCAACAAGAGGATCAAAAAGGCAAGGATCAAGTTCAAGAGGACTCTAGTCCTTTTAGTGTGCCTCAAGGTCCTATAACCAGGTCTCGATCTAAGAAGTTTCAACAAGCCTTAATCCATCATCTATAAGGCTTAGTGAATTTGGCTAATGAAGGTTTACAAGGACATCAAAACTTTAGAACATGTGCAGCCCAAGTTCAATACAACTTAATCCAAATCCAATTTACTAATGGGTTTAATTAAGAATGTAATGGGCCACTTTTGTTATGGGCTAGCTAAATATGTATGGGGAAACTATATTAGTTTGCTGGTCTTAGGTTTAATAATGTTTATTAGGCTTAAATAAGGGGCCGACAGATTTATGTCTTTTAAAAGAGTCCATTAGTTTCCATTTGGGATATAATTAGATTAGTTTTCATTTGAGATATGATTAGATTAGTTTCCATTTGGGATATGATTTGATTAGTTTCCATTTGTGTTTAGGCTTTATTAGTTTCCAAATTCATTAAAACCTTATAAAGGCTATAAATATGCCTTGGACTAATGGTTGGGCAGATTATAAAATTGTTAATTTGAAAAGGTTGTTTTGTTTTTATCTTTGTGTTCTTATGTAGAATGCATGTTTTAAAGAACATTTAAGTAGGTTGATCACTTTCTTGTGGAGTGTTTCGAAATTGGAATTCAGAAACAGGTTTTCTTTATTCTAATTCTTGATCATCTTATCTAAGTAATCTGACTTCTAGCCTTCATAGGGGTTATTGCTAAATTGAGTTTTGAGGTTTTCATATTAATGCTTTGGTGGTTCATATATATAAAGGGCTTCTCAAGCTTATTCATAGAGGTTCCATATCAACCTGATTAGAGAGATCATAGGTAGGAATGATGTAAAGATAGAGAGAGTTCCCATCGATCAAAATATTGCTAATCCACTCATTAAGCCAATTCTCCAAAAGAAGTACAATTAACACGTACTCGCATATGGTATTATGTACGAAGGAAATAAGCGTAATGCCCACAAAATGGGCCTAAAAGTTATCATGACCATTTGGGGTATTGAAAAGGGTAATTTACTTAAAAAAGATATGAGATGGATAATGCAAGACTATGCATAAGCTGTGCAGGGGTGCACGAACCATGCAAGATATGGTGGACAAGTCACTGTGCATGACTCGTGCAAAGGTGCACCACCCGTGCCGTATCGGGATGAGATTTTTAGGGCATTGAGTGTGACCTATTTAGGCTACATAACCCATGCTCGGTACCCGAGCTCTCTCTCATTCGGTCATAAATTCATTTCCACCCGCTCCTACTCAGGACAAACCCTAAAAACGCCCCAATCTTGTAAAACTTCATCTCCCACATGAGTTTTAAGTATCTTAAAACAAGATCTAACATCAAAGATCAAGATTTGAGCATGGATTTGGGAGATTTACCAAGGATGAAGAAAGATTTAGAGAAAGGGAGCTTGGAGCTTGAGGGAGCCCAAGTTCTCCAATAAAGTTAACTTCATTTTCTACCATCTAATTGTAAGAAAACATACCTCCTTATCTCTTTTGCTTGATTCGTAGTAGTTTGTTATGGTTTACCCAAAATGGGTAGAAACCTAATTGTAAATGGGTATGAATGAAAAGGGATCTTGAGTTTTCTTGAGGGAAAAACTCTCTTGGGAACCAATATAAGTTGGTTAACATGTTTTTAACATGATTTAAGAAAGAAAATACTTATTTTGAAGGGTTTGAGTTAGGTTCATGTTAAGCCGCACTAGCTTTACTCCGAGAGGTCAAAATATAGTTAGTGATTGATATAAACATAAAACAAAAATAATAAAAATGAACTCTGTGATATAGAACACAGAACTGAATGAGTAAACGTGAATACAAGCATATATACATATAATTTCAGATTTATGTAAATGGCGTGTATGCTAACTTATGCAGAATTGAGTTAGTATAATGCTGTAGACATAGAATGTAATTGGCACACTAGTGCAGCCAACAGTTAGACTGTACAAATATGAATTGTTATTCGAGCATACCATGAAATATATGATTATAAATTACAATTTCCATACTCTTGTGTTTTACTAAGATATGAGTAGCTTAGCTGTCATTTTCATACATGCAGGTTTAGGAGCTAGTGGCTAGTAGATGTAGCAGTTGGCAGCGGATAAGACCAAGCCGACAGAGGAGACTATGTAGTCCCAATTTGGGCGATCATATGTATATGTGTGTGTGTGTGTGTGTGTGTGTGTGTGTGTGCATTCGTCTTAGTATTAATTAGATGGCTTGTAATTAATCAAGTCAATTAAATTCAAATTTATGAAATATGATGAAATAATGGCATAACTTGACATAGTTACGATACATGAGTTGAGGGTCTGATATGCCCCAAGTCAGTATATAATTGTGATCTAATTGATAAAGGTTAACATCACCTTATATATATATATATAATATGCTTATACGTTCAGATGAAGTAATGAGTGGTAATATGTTAAAAAGTTTTTGATTTGGTCAGGATTTAACCTCTTAGGCCTATAGCACTCTATATCTATAATGGGATATATTCCTATTATAAGGGTGGGTGTTACATAATGTGGCATAAAAAGGATGTTTTGGTAATTACGATTTAGGGATCAAAATTGGCTTAATTTCATGAATGTTGAATAGGATAGAATCACAATTACGATTTAGGGATCGTACTAAAGATAATTTTCAGTGAGATTGGTGTAACTAATCACAGTCCTAGAGTGGAAATAAGAGAAGATTACCACAAACTTTATGCTTGGACTGCCGGTGTCATTTAGGAAATATGATGTCGTATGGGTGACTGTGGATAGGCTTACTAAGTCAACACACTGCTTGCCTATCAAGAGGGATTTCTCCTTGAGTAGTCTTGCTGAGTTGTATGTCATGAGATTGTTCGACTCCATAGAGTACCCTTATCTATTCTGTAAGTTCACTTCTCAATTTTGGGGTATTTTATAGAAAGCTTTGGGTACCAAGCTTAGTTACAGCATAGTTTCTGCCCATAGACAAATGGGTAGTCAGAAAGGGTTATCCAGATCCTCAAGGATATGTTAAGAGCCGACATTATTGAGTTTGAGGACAGTTGGGACATGTATCTGAAGGGTTTTGATCATGTATCACATACATATAACACAGCGGAAAATAAAATTTTTAAAAAACCGAATCAAAGGATTATACATGTGCCAATTAAAACTAATTTAACCAAAGAAAATTCAGAATTTATACCTTTATAATTTCTTGATTTTTCTTGGACTTCTCACCTTGTTGGGTTGTAGCAAACCACAACAATCCAATCTTGAATTGTCTCTAACAATATCCACACGAAGATGAGAGGATGAAACTACTAGGGAGAAGGCTTGAACATACCTCAAAGTGCTATAAATGGTGTATGTTCATTTGAGAGAAAAATTAAACTCTTTAATTTTCTTGTTGTCTCCATAATTTTTCTTCTCCCAAAAAATTCTTTCATGTCTATATTCTGTCTTTTGGGTTCTTTTATATCCAAAAGAAAATTTAAAAAACTAGATCAAAGTTGAAGAGAAAAGAAAATGAAGAGTCATGAATAGTGAATTGGCCAATTCATAAGGGAATTGGGGCTGCTGTTGCACGCCACCTGGGCTTGCTGCCTGCTAGGCTAGCGGGCCCATACGAGCCAGTCAACTCTCCCGAGTGACTTTTTCCCACGATTTTATCGCGAATCGACTCGAAATAATTCTCTTATATTTTGGATCTCATCCAAAGTCATTTTGATCATTCTTTACATCTCAATTGCATCGGATCCATTAGGTTCCCGGTTATATTGGCCACTTAAAATATCAAATAATTTAAGCAAGTCATGAGCGGTATCTAGCAACACATCATGACCCCCAATTGATCGGAAAGTCAATGGTTTGACTACGAACCTTTCCATAAACAACAATTTGTGCAGTTCATCCTTTCAACATCCTATACCCCACTCGGTTCAAAGCATAGACAATATGCAACTCCCACTAGATTGACTACGTTAGATCTAGCCCAAGTGATGTTAGATCTTGTCCTTGGGACTCATTACTCTTATAGACATGTCACTGAAGACTATCTTCAGTACGTTTCCACTTTGACTAGAGATTCCCGAGTAATGATCTCGATAAGAGGCTGTGGGTATACTCTCCCTCTATTAGGAGCGGTGAATCCTCTGCTGGCTACCCAATTACCTTCTAATATCTCAAGCTGTACCCAATCACCACCCTATAAGTGACCTCTATAAGGCAACAAGGAATGGAGTAAAGGCATAGAATCAGTATCCAATATATCCTTGAGTACCTCAAGTCTAAGGATACTTGCCCCATTGCTATGATGAGACTATCATTGACATTTGAATAGATAATCCATATGATGGTCTCATAGCAGGTCATCTAATGTACTTGACTACTCTTAGCAAGCATCTTTTGAACATCTCATGTTCATAGCTTATGAGATCTATTGCTTGATCCAATCAAGGAGTGTAACATGTGCTAGTCTATCTGAATCAGCAATGTCCCATCTTGTTGATCCTATGACTAGGGATAATTTAGATATTAACATAATTACAAATGATAGGAATCTCATTATCATAATCCCATCATGATTTCCTTCATGCTATGTTTCATATCATGGACTTTCATTAATCAATTTAAGATCTATATCAATTCATATGCAAATGAATACTAGTATAATGAAAGAATGTCTTTATGAATGTGTACACTAAGTGCCTGAGGCGATTTTCTTTTAGGCACATCTCTAACATTTCCCATTCGGGACTCCAATTTTCCCGATCTGGACTTGCTCGATGATGCCTTGACTAAGGACTTTGTATTGTTGACTTTGAATGTTTCCCATTCGGGACACCTATTCCCGATCAGGACCTTTGTCAACCAAGCTTGGTAGTTTTGACTTCCCAAATGATATGACACAATTTGATAGAGGCTCCTCTAAACAATCATGTCCATTTGAATTTTTCGGTCGGGCTTTAACCTTTCCCGTTTAGAATTGTGCTTTCCCGGTCAGGATTGTACCTGTCTCGATCTGCATTAGCTATTGGAACTCTAAAAGACCAAGAGCCAGTCTTTCTTAATCTGGACATAATTTCCCGGTATGGAACATAATCATGGTCAGGAGATTTTGGTCCTGTTTGGGACTTATACGTCCTCATGAAATACTTGACTTGTTCATTGGGAAAATCAAAACCAAATGTATTGAAACTTTGAACACTATCAAAATAACACTAAATAAAGATATTAGTGACATTTATTTTGATTGTCAAGATCAAAATTGAGAGCAATTGCCCTAAGGTAAACAATCCACATGAAGATGAGAAGATGAAAACCTCCAAGGAAATAGCTTGAACAATTATTTTATGCTAGCAAAATAATTGTTCTTAAGAGAAAAATATAAAGATTAACACTTAATTCTTTTGTGGTGGCTAGGTGGCTAGGTTAATTTTCTAATGTAAATTGGCTTTTATAGATATTTCCAAAAACACCCTAGGGTTAGAATCCGATTCACACCCAAAGACCAATTAAAAACAAAATTGCCAAATTTGGAGGGAGGGTGGGGGGAGCCTGCCTGCGCGTGGGCCTGTGACCCACCGAACAATTTTTTTTTTCCAAAATTTTTCTGCGATCCCAACACAATCCAACTCCAAATCACTCTTTTATATTTTTGGATCCTATCCAATACCATTTAATCCTTCTTAACACCTTTAAATTGTGCGACCCATTCGGTTCCTGGTTATGTTGCCCACTCAGATCAACACTTGATCTGGAGCAAGCCATGAGTAGTATCTAGCAACACATCATGGCCTCCAATTGACTGGAAATTCAGTGGTTTGACTACAAACCTTTCTATAGACAATATATGTGCAATTTATCCTTTCATCATTCTATTATTGGGATTTAACCATGCATATCAGATATACAAATTCAGCAGAAAATTAAAAACTTAAATCCTAATGGCGGAAATTGTCCTATGTAACTATGAATGATTAACCGAAAAAGGGTTTGAAGAAGATTACCTTTAATATTAGAGATTTTTTCTTCAGTTTGTCTTTCCAGGTTATCACAAGGTATAGTAATCCTCACTTGAATCACCTTTAATTCATGTCCATGAGAAGGATATGAATAAGAAAATTTTTTGGCTATGGGTTTTACACAATCTTTTGTGTTAGTAAGAGAATAAATAATGGAGAGAATGAAACACAAACTCTTTCTATTCTCTAGTGTGGCAACCTATCTTAATGCAAAAAAAGGTACTATTTATGGTCCTTAAGCATTTAGGGTTCAGCACCCTCACTTATAGAATCCCAATATGATTAGGTTTCCTTATCTGACGTCAGTCCCGATTGAGAAAACATTTCCTTTTGGGGAGATGCCCAAATCAGGTAGTTTCTAGTCGTGACATCACATGTCCTAATCAGGACATAATGTAATTTTAGTCCAGTAGTGTCTTTCGATCATGAGTTGGACTTTCCCATTTATGACTTTGTCCCGCTCGGGAATGTACCATTCCCAAACGAGAAGCTGTCTGGACTAGCCTTTCTATCTCCATTTTGGATCCAATCCAAAGGCCCATTTTACTTCTCTATGCACTTTCAATGCATATGACCCATTAGATTTCCGGTTATGTTGGCCACTCAAATCAACACTTGATCTTGAGCAAGTCATGAGTGGTATCTAGTAACACATCATGACCCCCAATTGACCAAAAAGTTAGTGGTCTAACTACAAATCTTTCCATAGACAATATCCATGCAATTCATCCCTTCACCCTACAATACCCCACTCAATTCAGAGCATGGACTTAGTGTTACCTCCCACTAGACTAACTACATCACATCTAGTCCGAATGATGTTGGATCTTGTCTCTAAGACTCATTACTCTTAAGATATATCACTAAAGACTATCTTCATGATATTTCCACTATAGCTAGAGATTCCGGAGTAATGATATTGACAACAGCCCATAGGTATACTCTCTTTTTATTAGGAGTGGTGAATCCTTAGTTAACTACTCAACTATTTTCAAATACCTCAAACTGTACCTAATCACTATTAGAGAAGTGCTTTAAAGGCAATCACCTTTAGCACTTATTGTACATATTTATTTAATTAACAAAAGGCATTTTTCATTAATTTGGTATTCATTAGATATATGAATTGATAGTGATCTTAAATCAATTAATGAAGTCCTTGATACATAACATAGCATGAAAGAAATCATGATGAGATCATGATAATGAGATTCTTATCATGTGTATTTATGTTAGTATCTAAATTATCCCTAGTCATAGGATTAATGAGACAGGACATTTTAATCTGGATAGACTAACACATGTTAAATTCCTTGATTAGATTAAGCAGTAGATTTCATAATCTGTAAGCATGAGATGTTTAGAGTTAACATGTGGATGCTTGCTAAGAGTAGCCAAGTACATTGGATGACCATCTATGAGAAAATCGTATGGATATTCTATTCAAATGTCAATGATAATTTCATCATAGCAATGGTGCAAAAATCCTTAGACTTGAGGTGCACAAGGTTATCTTGAATACTGATCTCGTACTTTGACTCCATTCCTTGTTGGCTCTGGGCGAGATCGCTCATTGGGTGGTGCTTGGGTACAATTTGAGGTATTCGAAGATAGTTGGATGGCTAATAGAGGATTTACTACTCCTGTTAGAAGGAGAATATATCCACAGCCACTTGTCAAGATCATTACTTGAAAAACTTTGGCCAAAATAGGATTGTCTCGAAGAAGGTCTTCAGAGACATCTTTATGAGTAATGAGTCTCGGTGTCTAGTACTAATATCACTTAGACTAGATGTAATGTAGTCAGTCTAGTAGGAGCTAACACTTAGACCATGCTCTAAACCGAGCAAGGTTTAGTGAGAGTGAAGGGATGAATTGCATAGATATTGTCTATGGAAAGGTTCGTAGTCAAACCACCAACTTTCCACTCAATTAAAGGTCATGATATGCTGCTAGATACCGCTTATAAGTTGCTTAAGATCAAGTATTGATCTGAGTGGCTAACATGGCCAAGAACCTAATGGGTCACATGCATTGAAGGTATGTAGAGGAAGTAAAATAGGCCATTGGATTAGATCCAAACAGAGAGAGAAAAGTCTTGTCCAAGCAGTTTCCCATTCCCGAATTGGACGAAGCTCAAGGTCGAGATGTACCTGTCCCGATTGGAATTTGCTATTAGACTATAATTGCATTTATTTCTAATCGGGAAATGAGATGTTAAGATTGGGAACTGCCCGATTTGGGCATTTTCTGATCGGAACAGGTGTGTCCCGTCATGACTAACATTAGAATAGGAAATCTAATCTGATTAGGATTCTTTGAACGAGGGTTCCGAACCTTAGTTGCTTAAAGACTGGAAATAGTCCCTTTTTGACATTTAGATATAGCTGCTAAAAAAGAACAAGAGTGTTTTCGTTATTCCCTCTCCTCCCTTGCATCTTCTCTTTCTAGTACAAGAGATTGTGCAAAACCTATAGCCGAAGGTTTTCTTCTTCGTATCCTTTACAGGCACTATCGTTAGAGGTAATCTTGGGAAGGATTACTGTGGTTTGCGACAATCCAGTAAGGTGAAACGAAGTATGAAAGCTCTGACAAAAGGTAATCTTCTTCAAACCTTCCATGGTTGGACAATTGGTTAAGACTAGATAGGTTGTTCCATTAATTTGGGATTACAAAATTCTAAATTCCGCTGTGCTTGTATATGTGATATAAATGGTGTAATCCCAACAGTGGTATTAGAGCCTCCCTATAGTTGTCTGAATCAATTTTAATTTCAAGAAAAATTAGTTTGCATGAAAGTTAGATTTAGGGTTCTTAAAGGTTAATGAGATTAAATTTGGCCGATTTTATTTTCATTGTTATTAATCTATTCATGTGATTTTCTAGGATTAGTGAGAAAGAATGATTTGATACAAATTTGATTTCTATGATTAATTGGTTGGTATTGTATTTTGATTGTCAAAACCAAGATTTTAAATTGCTTAATATGATTAAATCCTTGATTTCCATGATCTATTCTATAATGATTATTTATTTGATAAACACATGAACTTGAAAACGTGTTTAGAACATTGGTTTGGATTTTGAACAGATCGAACAGAGTTTTGAAAAAGTTTCAAAATTCTGGAAATGCAGAAGTCCCAACTAGGAAAGAGTTTCTTGACTGGGACTTTGCCCAGTTCTAGTTTTTATTTTAATTTGTAATTTCAAATTTCCAGCACCTTTAAATTCATAAAAATTATGATTTTGTGGATAATTTTGGTATTTTGTAAGTATGTCAGATTGTTAATTTAATTCCTCATGTTTCAATTTAATTCTAGAATTTGATTGATTCGATTTGGGTGTTTGTGATTCATTCACTAGTCCAAGATTGTACTTCGGATTGGCTTGAGCTAATCTATAAATGCCCAAATGGATGATATATTCTCTAGAATTATTAGGAATATTGAATTTGATTTGATATGGAATTAAGTTAATTCTAGTGTAACTAGATTAAGACATATATGAAATAATTAAATTGTTTAATTATTTGATATCAAAATTAAGGTGATTTAATCTATTTCTGAAAAATTTTGGTTTTAATTGATAATGTGATTATGGAATTACCAAAAATGAAATTACATGATAAAAGGAAATCATGGTATGGCCAAATGTGACCCGAATTTTAATTTTCTATATTATCTTATTTTTCATTAGAGAATGCATACTAAGGGTGTATGATGGCATGATAGGTGATTATAGACTCAGCCAATGTGATTGAATATGCATGAATTTTAATTTTGTATTTGGTAAATAGGGTCTGCATGTCCCCGCCTCTCTCTATACTTTTTTGTATTTCTCTTCTCATCTAATTCCCCTCAAATGTAAATTGAGGTTTTCTGATTTTAATATTATGTAATTAGATTACATAAGATTATATTAGGATTGAAATGCAAGAAGCAAAAAGCTAGGAGGTAGTGCCAATATACAAGAAGACTTAGAATAGGATTTTGAATTCTCTTTTGGGTTGTAATTCATTCATCTACCTAGTTGAGACCTAATCAATCCTTTTATGGCTAGAGGGATTGATATTAGAATGTCCATAATTATTCCACATAGTTAAAATAAGTATCACATATATGTCTATGTGATGAATGGATGTATGTTATGCATGCAGTAATATGATAAGACTTAATTAACAAAAATCCCTCGACAAATAATAATTAAGTCTAATGCCTTCCATTAATGTGGGGAGAACTAGAGTTCTTCTAAATATAGGGTTGTTGAGCATACTCAAGCCCGCTCTATAAACATTTTTTCAAACCATTGAAATATGATTTAATGATTAATGGGTTGGACTTAACCGATTTCATTGATTTGTTAAGCACACTCAAGGTCAATATGGATTAAAGGCGGTGTTGGGCAGTGTACATGAGATATACATGCATCAAGGGTTGA
>CATIWF010020464.1:0-14672 GCA_949630135.1 Balakata baccata | reverse complement strand
CTTTATATTTTTTTAATTAAATCACCCACAACAAAAATAAAATCTTTTATAAATCTTTAAACCTCAATTTTAGACTCTAATAATACTAATTGCGGCAATTAAACATATTAATTATTTGCACCTAAAATACGGGCATTACAGATATCTTGATTCAATTTTTACCAAAAAAATAACAAAAGAACAAAAGCAATAACAATTAATTCATGAAAGAAGAAGAAGAATTCAAAATATCACAAATTCTCAAACAAACAGTTTGGTATACTTTTCATAATACATTTGGTATACCTTAAAAATTCCTTAGGAATATATCGAGAATATCTTTGAAATATTTTGAATATACATTGAGAATTTTCAAGGAATTCTATGTGAATATCTTGGGTATAACTTTGAGAATTCCATGTGAATACCTTGGGTATAACTTTGAGAATTTCATGGAAATACCTTGAGTATACCTTAAGGATGCTTTGAATATATCTTGAGAATTCTTTGGAAATATCTTGAAGAATTCTCTGGGAAACCTTTGGGTATAACTTTGAGAATTTCGTAGGAATACTTTGGGTATACCTTAAAGATGCTTTGAATATATTTTAAGAATTCTTTGAAAATACCTTGAGGATACTTCGGTATACTTTTGGAAATTCCATGAGAATATCTCAAGTATACCTTAGGTATATCTTGGCGATTTTCAACCAAAAAAAATGTATTAAAAAAAATTATCTACAACTTTATGGATACACCAAAACATCAAACTTTCAACATCCAAACAAGCATCTTATAGCAATTATAACTTCGAGATCACCCATCAATATGAAACTCTACAATGGTCTTTATCAATCCCACATACAATTAAAATTCGAAACCAAACTCCAATGCTGCTTGAATCGCCACCGGTATTAGAAAAACTCTCTCACTTTTTGACTTTAAAACTGTTCAAATTGCCCATTGGTACTCAAACTTTGACTATCATATTGGATAGATGAAAGGAGGAACATGTTGACGAAGACAAAAGAAGAGAAAAATGATAAGGAGCTAGCTAGATAGGAATAAAAAAGTTTTCTGTAAAATTGAAAAAGTGCAAAACTCTCGATAATTATGGGAAAAAATATAAATGTGAACAACTGTGAGATTTCTTAAAAAATTAATAGCCAATCATATAACTTAGTTAAACAATATCATATACCAAATGGGTCATGAATACTTAAAATAGGGTGTCATTGATGTTAAGGCTAGGGCATGTGGAATGTTTTTGTCCTCTCTATATAAGTAGACTTTGCCAACAATACCTTATAGAAAATGTAAAAAGGATTTTACACAAAATGCCAAATTTTAATTTTTCTTTTCAAAATTCCATTACTTTTATTTTTACCAATCTCCTTTTCATTTATATCTACTTTTTCAATTTTATTTTTTCTTCTATGCTTCTTTATTTTTCCTCTAAGCTTAACCTAATTGATATCTAATGGCAATCTACCATCGTATCCTAATTGATAACCAGAGGGAAAGCATGGAAACGAAAGGAATCAGCAGCTCTATAGAGAATTAAACAGGAGATTGACATAATAGCAAACAAAAGCAGGGTGCGGGAAACGGGGGATTCCAAGAACATAATAACATTAGAAAGGTGGTGGAGACTTTGAAACAAAGTGATTTGGTTGGTAGGAAGTGTCTTCTATTGTTGCGAAATCTAAATAATCATCCGCGATTCATCAGGCAGCATGACTTAGCTCTGTGTGTGTGTGTATATATATATATATATATATATATATATATATGAAGTGAAAGAGCTAAAGAGGAGAAGATTATGGGCTGGTGATATGATTTGCAATCTGTTAGGAAATTAAATTTAGTCTAATTAATTACAAATTTATTCAAGAAAGAGACGATCTTAGACGATAGATTTTCTTCTATAGTTTTTGAGAAATTGATGTTTATTAATTGACTATATTTATTGTTTTGCGTGTGAACTTGAATGTGCATTCTTGGCAATTTTTTTATAACATATGTTATGTCCTATTTCTTATGGGCTAGTTGTACAGGTGAAGTTCTTTGTCTTTCTCATATCACATGATTAGATTATATAAATATAATTTGTATGTCTTCTTCTTCTTTTATGAAAATCATCAAAGTATTCACAAAATATATCTAAAATATCTCCAAGGTATATCTGATATATTATTATGGAATATCCAAAAGTATACCGAAGTATTTCCAAGGTATTTATAGGAAATTCATTCGAAGGAATTTTCAAGGTATATTCCAAAGTATCCCTAAGATATACCCGATGTATTCCTATAGAATTCCCAAAAGTATTTCCAAGGTATTTCCAATAAATTTCTCTTAGAGAATTCATTGAGAATTCCTAATATATACCTAAAATAACCCTAAAGTATATCCAAAATATTTATAAGGTTTTCTCAAAGAATTCACAAAATATACTCAAAATATTCTAAAAGATATACCAAACTATTTGTTTGAGAATTTGTATTGTTTTAAATTTTGATTGAATTTTATTATTTTTCATCTTCTTCTTCTTTAATGATCAACTCTTCTTATTCTAGTTTTTTTGTTCTTTATTAGTGAAAAATGAATCAAGATGTGCTTAAAGTATACCGAAGATATATTGTCTAGAAATATTTTTGGGGTGATTTTGAGATTTAAGTACTATTATAATTTTAAAAAATTATTTTCGGTAAAATTAAAAAAAACTTTTGGTAGTAAAAATGTAAAGAGGTATCTATTTTTTTAGTATTTTTGTAAAATTTCCAAATGTAAAAGTGATGACTGAATTAAAAGGTTATTTATAATAATCTTTGATATAAATATTGAATGACTTTTATTTTGGATGCTACAAATACCTAACAAGGAAAATATATGTTAGGGAAAAGGGAATCGAACAAGGGAGGAAACGATTGAAGAGGTAAAACATCAATTAAACTAATATTGTATTAAGAAATATAATAATCTCTTATCATTTGTTTTTTTTTTTTTTGTAAAATATTTATTTGAAGTTTGTTATAGTAGGAAAGGGCTCACTTTTTTTTTTTTTAAATGATTGATAAATAAGTTCCTTAGAATGCAATAATACAGATACAATAGACCACATGATTCACATGGCATAAATTGAACGCCTATTTATGATATCTTTGTTTGCAATTTACGAAATTATGTAAGGTGGTGATCAACAAAATGTCTGCTAGAAAATATGATCGTTGTTAATTCAATATTTGAATAAAATAACAAGTTAAAGATAGAATAAATTTAAAATCTGTATTTTTTACAGTGTATTTAAGATAAATTCGCCTCTCTGCTGACTATATTTAGGAAAATCGGCGTTTTTCTCCCATGATACAATATATATTAGGTAGATGTTGAACACACAATACTTACTTACAGCGAACTGATTATATGTCACTTTTTATATCACTTTAAGAAGAAAATAATAAAATAGAAGAATAAGATATTTCCAAAAGAAGAAAAAAAACAAACCAATTCCAAAACTAAAACCAAGAACTTTTATTTATACTAGATAAATGAGATATGTGATTAATTGTGATTAATCTATTTAAAGACTGTCAATAATATCTTTATAACACTCAAATAATGATGTTAAAAAACGAAATTTTAAAAGACAAAAAGCTCAAAAGACAATTATGAAAAACTATCAACACGGTCGTGTAAAATCCACACTTAGCACAACGATACAAGAGTGTCACTTCAATTTCCATAAATAAAAAATTAGGCTTGATCCAGACCACGGGATTTTGGTATGACATTCATGTATGCAAGTCCCGTATTGGCCTATTCCAGACCATGAATTTGCACTCTCTATACCTGAGCGCGCGAAAAAAATATTTCATACTACTTTCTTATACATATAAGAATGCATCTTACTATATAAACATAAGCCTAATTTTACATTTTAATGATGTGAGACAACTCTCACTTTTACTTTTTCTCTTGATATCTTTTTAGTAAAGAGTTTACTTTGAACTTTAATTTTTATTCGCATATTCTTCATTTTGAGCATATGAATATATTTATTCATAGTTCTCATATCAAGTAACGCATATTTAGGTATTTCTCTCAAAATCGAGTTGTAAAATCTACCCGGATTACCATATCAAAATTGCTCATAATCACCAATTTTCCAATAATTTCAATTTAAAATACTGATTAATTCAGATTTTGCAAACGAAATTAAAATTACTAAAACAGTATTTATTTGCTGCTGTTTTGTTTTCGGCAACATTCCAACGAAACATTTAATTTCTTGCGTTCATACTACTTTTTCTTTAGGTGGGTTGGTTGGATTTCAAAATTTCCACACCCACATTAAGACATCTAACATTTTACCAACTCCAATAATAATACACCAAAATCAAAAGAAACAAACACGTCTTTTTGGTGCCCTGAAAAGGATTTGATCCCTTTGAAATTTCTAAGCTTCTCTTAAATGCTACCGTCACAGTTGGAGAAAAATAGGCTGACATACAGTTCTCCTAAGAAATAAATAATAAAGATCTGAATTATTTTGATTTTGAACCCACATAATTCTAATTCCTTGCCTTCTCTTCCACCTTCCAACCTTATTTATTTTCATTTTCATCCTTTACGGGGGCCAATTTGTATCTATTATATTTGTATGTAAATTTATTATTATTTGTAATCAATTTTTTTTTTCAATTTTTTTGTAATTTTAAAATTTTTTATTTAAAATTTATTTAATAAATTTATGTGAAAATAAATTCACACATTTAAAAAATTATCACTATATTTTAAAAAAATACAAATAGAAATTCATATTGCTATATATATAGACGTCTACTTGATGACCTATACCAAATATCAGTCACATGATTTTCTTATTATTGGACCCAACCCAACTTCAGTGGGCCTTGCTCACTTTAAACTGAAAAGTGGCCTTTGACGATACCCCCATTCTCCCTTCTTTTTTTTTTTCTCTCTCTCTCTTGTTTTTATTGTCACCCACCTACTTGTTATTTTTTCGTATTTAGAATCAGTTAGATTAATCTGGCTGGAATGTATGGAGTAAATTTTGAATGAAATGATTTTAAAATGGCTAAATATTTAGAATTTGAAATCCAACGGAAATAATTTCGTTCTAATTTATCTTTACATTTTTAAATTTATTTATTATTTATTTATGAGCCGGCACCGTAACCATACCACCAGTAATACCATAACGTTAACGTGAAGGTGAAGAGGAAAATAGAGGAAGGCGTCACGTGAAATTCACGTGAGCCTGAACTGTATATCAGGAGAAAAGGTCCACAGTCCAGTGGGGTTCTTCGCTTTCTGACACTAGACCATTAATAAGAGAGACTGTAGTGTGGTTTGATGGAAAGGGAAAGTGACACGTGGCGAGAGGATAGAGGTTGCTGCGTTGAAAAGAAAACGGCCGCGTGATTGTAAAAACAGCTAAGCTGAGTCAGTCTGAGTGAAAACCGCGTGAAAAAGTTGCCATTTTCCAATAAGGTGGGTCCCCCCAACCCCCACATTCTAGATGCTTTTCGCTTCCTTCTTACGTTTCTTTCTTTTTGCCGCACCGCCATATTTGCTCCCTCACTCCTTCCACTTGAATTATGTTTAAGGTAATTGCACCAAAATTACAAAAATAATTAAACCACCTTAATTTCATTAAAAAAAATGTAATTTATAATTTATTTAATAATTAATAAAACAAAATATAAAATAAATGGAATTTTTATTATTATTCTTTAAATGGGTGATTAGCGCGTTATAACATTAAACTTCTACTTATAATGAATTTCATAATTCTCTCTTTTTAAAACTATTTTTGGGATAATTTGTATATAAAGTTTATTTACTTACATATAGCTTTACATATTATATGAATTAGTGTGCCTTTAATTTTTAAAAATATTTGTAGGGTCAATAATTAATTGTAGCTAATTTAACTTGAATACCTAGAAAATGGGAATAATCCTCATGGGTGCTAATGAAAGCAAAATACAATAAAAATTTTCATTTTTTTAATTATGAATTAATCATTTAATAACTAGTTTGACATATTGAATTATTTATTTATTTTGTTTAAAGAGATAAGCATTGAAATAGCAATTGCAAGTTATGATTTGTCTAAATGTAATAATCACATCCACAACTTGTTCTTACTTTTAAGATTCAATTATTTTCCAAATTTCTTATTTGGAATAATTATCATGTATATAAGTTGCCATATTTTAAATTCCAAATAAGTATCGGAAGTCAACTTTTGTATGCTTACTTTAATTTTTTTTTTTTGTTATACAAAATTAAAAATGACACCTTTATATGTTCGATTTAATTGGACAAAAAAAAAGTATAATAGTATCAATCACAGGGCACGAATCAATAACTCAATATCAAATGTTAGACGAAATTATTATCAACAATTTAATATTAAATTTAATAATATAATTTAAAATAATATTATAAATGAAAAAATAATTTAGTATTTGAGTTTAAATTCATAAAATAATAGTAATAATAAAATAATAAAAAATATATAAAATAATTGTAAAGTATTTACGGTTTGTATTTTATATTTAATTTTTAATAATTAATAAAATAATAATTTGATAAAATTCGAATTAAACATGCATTTATATTCATTATGAATAAAATATTATAGTAAAATAAAATAAAATAATAAAAAAATAAAATAGTGATTAATTAGACAAACTGCTTGTAAAATATTTATATATTTATTTTATATATGACACTAATAATTGATAAATTAGTAATTTGATGAAATTTGAATTAAATATACATTTCTAGAATTCACTATGAATAAAATGTCATTGCAAGACAAAACAAATTAAAAAATTATATAAATATCAAATAATAATTAATAACAAGTTAAATATCTAATAATTATGTACAAATCCAATTAATAAAAAAATAAGAATAACAATAAGAAAAAATTACTATTTCTCTTATGTAGTTTGATATAACAAATTATTATTTCATGATATTTAAAAAATATGCTATTTATTCCATATAATGTGACATCATACACTAATATTTATAAATATTTGAAAATTGTACAATTTACTTTTTAAAATTTTGATATATTGCACTAAATATACCGTAAATTTAATTTACAAAACTAATACATTTTAATAAAAAAATATTTTTATTAATATATTATATAATTTTTTAACTTTTAAAAAAATATTAATACATTATATCAAAAAATAAATTATATATTTTTAAAATAACAACAAATACTAATATATTATATAAAATAATAATAATAACAATAATCACAAACTATGATGAAGATGCAAAAAGGGAAAGTGGGATTCATTGTATTGGAGAATCCGGAGCACGTGTGTTCGGGTCTGGGTCCCCGCCGACATGACCCGATATTCATTCCACGATTCTCATTTATTACCAACTCACTTGAACCAACTAACTTAACCAAGGTCGAGTTTGGTTATCACAGGAAATCAGCATGACGCGATTTTTGAATCGTGAGAAAAGAAACCCAGCAGGATCAAGACACGTGTAAAATCCTTTCTCCGCAATTGCGCCATTGCGAAGTCGAGAGTGGGTCAATAGTCATGGTCAGGGTAGGGAGAAGTCCAAGACGCTCTCTCCAGCTACTGGCGCCGTAATTGAAGTGGGGGCATCCCTCACGTGATATGTTTGTTTGTATATGAAATTTTCACTTATTTCTAACTCTGCGCCGAATTCCGAACCCCAGTCAACTGTACATTAACCGTGGTCAAGTTAATTTAAAGCCCCGCTCCACCCAAGTTGTGGTTGTTGCTGCTGTCATCAGGTCTCTTTATGACGTCAACATAGATAATAAAAACAATCTCCTCTGTCCAAACCAAAATAATGACGTGAAAAAACTATGAGTAAAATGATTTTATTACAATATTACGGCTGCTGGGCTGTAACTTCCTGAGCATAGCTGTTAGGCATTAGCTGACTTTGTTGTTGCAATTACGTCAATATATTTTTTTTATTTTTTATCTAATTCAAAATAATATATTAATATTTTTTTAAACTTAAAAATTATATTATTTATTTTATATGGTTTGTTGCAATATATTAATATATTTTTAAAATTTAAAAATTATACTATTTAGTTTTTTGAATTTTTGATATATTATATTAATACCAATATAAATTTAATTTATTAGATTAATATTCTAATAAAAAAATATTATTTTTTATTAATATATTATATCAAATTATAAAAAATAAATTATATATTATTTAAAATTTTAAAATACAATAGTGTTGAATTAAAAAGAATAAATAATAATTTTTTTTAATTTGATAATACATTTGATTAGTGAGGAGTGTGCGCTAATCATTGCGGTTTAAACTTTAATTTTTTTTTTTTTCATGTATTTAGGTTTTAATTCCATAAATTCGCGAGTAATGATATTCTGTTAATTTAACACATCTCTGATAAAAGGAAAGAAAAAGACAATTCCACCCTTCTAACATTTAAAAAAAAAAAAAAACTCAAAAACAAAAAAATGAATTTAAACTAAGTGGCCAAGCAGTTTAATAAAATCACAACCGTTTTTATCAACTGACCCCATCCTGTTTGTGCACAACATTATCCCCTAAATTATACTAATTCATATTTAAAGTTTGCCCACCCATCTTTCAATTAATTTTAATATCTGTATTTTTGTAATTTTTAAAAAATTAAAGTGGATAGAGCGTGCGAATAATATTTGTACAATTAACAATATTTGTTATCAAGATAAAAGAGTTAGATCATATACTAATGCATTGTCTTTAAGCACCAAAAAGAAAGTGTGAATGCACAAAACAAGTCAACAGCGTTAGATAATAAAATTTAGGATAAATATTATATTAAATTACGACCTTTATTTATTAAATTTTACAAAAATTACATTTAAATTACATAAATTTCTATTTTAAATATAAATATAATTTTATTATTATAGAATTTATACCATATAATATGTCAACTTTATTTAAAATATATGAATTATATAAATAATATACTAGATAATACGAATTATTTAAATGACATGCGAGTAACTTCAAGTAACCGTACCAAATATATTCGAAATGCAGTTAAGTACAAAATTTTATATAATTTAAATAAATTTTTTATAAAATTAAATATAATTATAAAAATTAGCAAGTTTGTAATTTAACGCTCTATTTCTCCCCAAAACTTAAGCAACCGCAATTTCCCGTTGCCCACTTGACGATACTTCGTGGACACGTGTCAGTTTGTGAATACGACTTGGTTTGACGTGTCCAAAATCTATCGGTTCATTTGCATTGATTGAATAAGCTAAATACGTCATGAATAGGACATCGCTGAATAAATAGATATGGAGGGGGAGGGACCTAAACATAATTAAAGTAATTAGAAGGAGAAAATCGTAATTAATGATGTGATTAATTAAAATAATGAAGCCTTGGGGTCTTTATATAATGGGAAAAAACGCTAATGGGAAGAAACAAGAGAGGCTGAGAGGTGTCCGCACACAAAATTGAGAGAAAAAAAGAAGTGAGCTTTGAGTGATTGAAGAACTTCATTGTGATAATTGATTTTGGATTTTTCCTTTTTCTCTGTTAATTTCCCCCCTCTGTTACTTCCCGCTTCTCTGAATCCCTTTCTGCTAATCATCTGTCTTTCAAGTTCTGAATTTTTTTTGGGTTTGTTTTTGAGAAAGTTTTGAACAGAAATGAGTAAAATGCAAACTTGAAAGAAGGATTTTAAGAAAGCCAGGTGTTTTCAGAATCGAGATCCAGGTCTTTTATTTTCAAGTTTTTCTCTTCAGATTTTAAGCCTTTTTTTCTTCGAATTTTTTAGTTGCATCAGCTTGAAGGGTTGATTTTTGGTCCCTCAAGTCTGTTTTTTAGGCATTTTGAATACGAAGGGGTTTGTCTATTTCTAAACCTCTTTTGATATTTCTGTGGAAGTTCGAAATCTTCGAACAGAAGCCTCTTCTTTTATTTACTTAAGAACCAGGTTGTTCTTTTTTTTAAATTTTTGTTTCTTACTAATCTTTTTTGCATTCTTCTGTTTGATTTTTAGTTTTAAGTTGAGAAATTTGGCTTGTGAAAGAATGGCAGCTACAATGGATTTGTACAGTAGCAGATTTATTCAATCAGACCCCTTTGGGGGTGAGCTAATGGAAGCACTCGAACCTTTTATGAAAAGTGCTTCATCAACAACTCCTTGTTTACCTCCTCTCCCTTCTACTTCCTATAATTACCTTTCTTTCTCTTCTTCTTCTGATCTTCTTCAGCAGCAGCAGCCCCTTTTATACTCAGATGGTTGCTCTACATCGGTTGCCTTCCCATTTTCAAATGAGTTTTCGATCAATGACCCTATGGGTCTTCAACAGCCTAGTTTAATAGGGCTAAACCACCTTACCCCAACCCAGATCCATCAGATCCAGACCCAAATCCATCTCCAGAGCCAGAATAACTTCCATCGCCAGAATTATCAGAACCAGCATAGCCTCAACTATTTAGGACCTAAACCCATCCCCATGAAGCAAGTGGGTTCGACAACAAAACCCACCAAACTCTATAGAGGAGTGAGGCAGCGGCATTGGGGCAAATGGGTAGCCGAGATCAGACTACCAAAAAACCGTACTAGACTCTGGCTTGGAACTTTCGACACAGCTGAGGAGGCAGCCTTAGCCTATGACAAGGCAGCTTACAAGCTCCGAGGTGACTTTGCGAGGCTTAACTTCCCTAACCTACGCCACCATGGTTTTCATATCGAAGGCAAGTTCGGCGAGTACAAGCCTCTCCATTCCTCCGTCGATGCAAAGCTGCAAGCTATATGTCAGAGCTTGGCAGAATCGCAGAAACATGGAGGGAAAGCTGAGAAGCAAACGAACTCATCGACCAAGAAGAAAACTCGGGTGGGAACCATCCCCTCGGCGGCGGTAGTTAATGAAGCTGAGCCACAACCACAGGTTGTCCCTTGTAAGGTTGAGACACCATCTCCAGTGTTGACAGATAGCGAAGGGTCAGGCGGATCTTCCCCGTTGTCAGATCTTACTTTTGCTGATTTTGAGGAGGCACCATTGGATGTTGATTTTGGGAATTTCATGTTGCAGAAGTATCCATCTTATGAGATTGATTGGGCTTCTCTTTTATCTTAGATTTATGCGTACTATTCACTGCTTAAAGTTTTTATGTTTTATCAGTTGTTCAGTAGTTGAAGTCAGTCTATAAGGTAGTTGGTTGCTGCAATCAAGTTTTTTGGCAGTTGCAGAGCCAAGGGTTTTTTTTTTTGTGGGGGCAAAGTTTCGAGTACTATTTTAGGGTAAATAATGTGGATATCATGTAAATCTCCACCATGGTTAAGCTGGTTTTTATTCTTGCTCAACCATGGAAATTTTTACCTTATTGTTGGTGTTCATAGTAATGTAATTGTACTATTCCATTACTATCAGTAACTTGTTTTTGTATCCATAAAATTAGCTCCAGATTTCATACTCCGGGCAAGTATATTACAGTAATTGCCTAATTTCCCCAATTGAGGTGTAATTAAAGTAAAAAGGTGTGTGTAGACTTTGATTTAATTTTCTTAATCCTTCCGGTATCAGCAGTTACTTATTATATGCATAGAATTTAAAGAAACTATCCCATTTCCATTCAATACCTATAAATGACATGGTCGGGTCAACATTGGTAGAAATAGCAACGGCATGTGCCTCTGTTTTCTGGGGAGTGTATATGTTTCTTCAGCTAGTTATGCTGATAGCTATTGCTCTGAGATCCAAAATGATAATAAGTTTTTGCACAGTTTTGGGATTATTTGGAGTGATACATTAGTTTATTGATTATCCATTTTGTTTCGGACCAAACATCGTATAGTTTATGTAATTTAGAACAAACTAGTTACTTCAGCCTGTCGCATGAACAGATTTCTGCTCCGACAAGCAAAGGCAAAGACAAGAGGACTGTATTATCACCTGTTTACTGTTCAAACCATGTTTATGTCGCACAATGAACATGCACATGTATACAAGGTTTTAGAAATTTCCCTTGAATTGAGGCTTTTTAGAAAGAATTAAAGGCTAAAGCTTTCTTTGATTGCATTTGCATGGCAGTACTTAGTTGTGTGGTTATGGCACGCCTTAACAAGATTCCTCTTTCCATGCCCACACTTCTTTATTATTATTATTATTATTATTATTTTTCCTTTCTTTTTTCCTTTTGGTGTTTTAGTAACTTTCATGTGATCAAAGTCATTGCACGCACGCCAAACGGACAGTGCTCACATGATTTGGTCTGTTTTTAACCAGAAATTTTGAGATTTTTCTTGGGACAGGACAACTGTTGTCCAATATATAGAGGTGATCAGATGTTATATCTCTTTTTTTTTTCTTCCCTCTCCAACCATAACCAATGTCTTCAATCTTCAAAATCGAAGTTACAAAAATGCATTGAATCATATTCTCGGAGATCGTAGTTTTGGTGATAACAATTTCTTGGACTTATGTGTACATTCACGTGTCCTGTTCTTCATCTGCAGTTGCACTCTACTGAAAATGTGCACCGGATGAATTTTTCTAACTATATTAAAAATTTAAGATTAAATATTTTAGATCAATTTGAAAGGTCATTGTCAACTTATAAGTGTTGATTTAGTCACAATTCAATCACTCAAAATCTGTTCTAAAATATAATCAAATTTCAGCATTTCTCTGAAATATTTTATAAGAAGCTTGGGGGCACAAAGCAAAGCAATGTAACAACATAATTTTTAATTTGAACATGGTTTGGTAAAGGTGCAAAACGTTCCCTCACAAATTTTAAAGGTGTTTTATACTCAAAATTTGAATTCAAAATTTTTTTACATTAAAAAAAAAAAAAAAAAAGAATAATGGGAAGAAGATGCGGAGAACTTTGGGGGGTTTTAATCGAAGAATATTTGATAAGAGTATGAAAAGTATTGGATAGAATATCTTATCTGTGTCCCACTTTAATAGGCAAATAGAACAAAAATAGAACATAGTGACGATATTTAGATATCAGCAACCTCTCTCTTTATTCTTATTCTTTCTTCACTCACTGCAAAGTGAAGGGATAAAAGAAAAAGCCATGTTCACACCACAAGGAGACCTTAGAAAGAAAGAATTATAAAAGAGATGCAGCTATCAAGAATCCAAATTTTACAAAAGCTTTGATCAGTCTATTGGATTCCTTTTGACCTTTTGGGTTTTTTAATACAACTTGATAGAATGGCAAAAATGGATGTTTAAATGGAATTCTTGTATTTGAGAAAATAGGACATAAATAAAGCATCGATTTGACGCCACTTCCCAAGGCATTATTGTTTTCGGAGAAATTTTTAATAAATTCTATTAGATAATAATATTGATTTATTTTATTTATATCGGGATGGATGTAAATATATGTTATTCCCTAATTGGTCTAAGAATTTCCCTTGCTTTGGATTGTAGAACTTTTCTAACCCATATGTATTTCTTGGCTTGATTTTGTTTTTTATTGGATCAAAGTGTTCTTATATTTCATGATTGCTAAGGTTGCCGTTTATGTCCCGTTCAGAAAACACACAAGTCTCATTCGTGTATGGGGTATAATTGAGAATTATGACAATAATAATCAAACTTTTATAATTCAGCAAAAATTGTTGGTCATATATTCTGTTAATTAACACAATTATAATCGCAATATTCGCAAAGTTGATTCTGAGAGGAAAAATTAAACGTAAGTTCACTCATTTAGGTTTAATACTTTAATTAGGTTAGCGCATAAATTTTTTTTTTAATTGTTACAAATTTCACTTTTGTTAACTAAATGCATATTACTAGTTGCAAGTGGAATTCAAATCAAGGGATTTGAGTATTTTCTTTTTGGGTTCATAATTTTTTTTAAAAGATATTTTGTATCGGAATATGAAAATACTTGAAATAGAAATCTTTTCTTAACTCTTAAAGAAAAGAAGAATGCTAATAATGCTCTCCAATTTTCAATATTTACCCCGGTAGGTGATGAGACAAAATAATGAAAGTAAAAAGGAAAAAAGTAATTTCAAAAATTTCTCTTCAATAACCAATCAGAATGTAAGTGGAGAGTGTATTTAATATTTCTCTAAAAAGAATTTAGTAACATACTAAAATTTGATTGATCTTTTAACTGATATTCAATTATGCAAATCAAAGACAACTCTAGTATTATTAGCATAACATTTGCTGCAAGAAATTAGATAGAAAGGAAGCAGCAATAAAAGCAACCCACATGGGGTAGAGTCAGTGTTGTTAAAACCGGACCGGACCGGCCGGTTCTATACCCTTAAACCGGAAATCATTTAGACCGGTCAGAAAATCGTTGAACCGGCCGGTCCAACCGTAAAACCGGTCAATCCGGTCAGGATTTACCGGTCTGACCGGATGAAAAACATGAAAATTGATTGTTGCCGCTGGTGGGATTCGAACCCATGATGAGAGGAAAGATATTGAAGCTTTAACCATTGCACCACAACACTTGTTGTGTCAAATAGTTAGTATATATATATATATATAATTATATATATTAACAATATTTATTTAATTATATCTACTAATTTTTTTTAGTAATTTATATATTAGAAATTTTCGCATAACACAAATGTTATTTTTAATTTATAAACAAATTATATATATAAG